>APFE031313935.1:20364-43363 GCA_000404065.3 Pinus taeda
TGTATTTGCTATCACAACTGTATCAAAGCCCTTTTGCTCTTTTTTCTTCCAATTGTTGTGGTGTCAACCTTATAGGTTGTGGAAGACTAGGGGCAACAACACTTCCTTCTTTATAGTTGTGAGTGGTATGCTTCCTGGTTGCCATAATTTTGCTTTACATTTTTCTTGCTAACCTGAATGCCTTCTCTAATGAATCAGGTTCCCAAAGGCGAACATCATGTTGGATATTATCCTTTAAAGACCCTATGAACACATCAATCCTATGCTCCTCTGGAATATCTTTTACCCTTATGATCAATTTTTGGAACTCCTCAATGTGCTCCATTATTGAACCCTTTTGTTTGAGACTTATCAATTGGCTAAAAAAAGTGTTGCTTTTTGTATCCTCATAATGTGCTGTCAATTCTTCCGTAAATTGCCCAAGTGATAATTTTTACGAGAGCAAAGCCATTGATACCATACAAACTGATTTCGTTCCAAATATAAAGTTGCCATACGTACCTTTTGTGTTTTTGCACATTATTGAGATCGAAAAATTGCTCCATCTGTAATATCCATGTTGCGGGATCCTTGCCATCAAACTTCCTCATATCGATTTTTGGAATATGATGGGTCTTCGATCCCACATTAGAGTCTATGGAATCATGATTAACATTTATTTTGTTCTCATCATGAGTTTCCTTTACTACCCTTTCACCATTAGTGACCATTTCTTGTAGCAACGTATTCATATTTATCTTCAATTCTTCCATCTTATCATCCATGCCATCCATTTTAGCGTCCATGCCAGCCATCTTAGCTTCCATGCCATCCATCTTAGCTTCTACACCTTTCTTTAAACAATCCATCTTATCTTCTACACCTTTCTTTCAACCGTCCATCTTAGCTTCTACATCTTTCATCTTAGATTCCGTTACTTTTTGTGCAAGTGACACTTGTTGCACTTGGTCTCGTAATCTTGATATATCATGTTGCATTTCTTCTTTTTCTTCATGATTCATGCTAGAGTTTTCAGGTTTCTTACTAGGTGTTTGAATTTTCTTTCCTTGGGGCATCAATTACCGATAATAATGCTTTACTATTCCCTTTGAATTCCTTCAAAATAATTTTTCAAACCAAGCTTATGCAAAAAGAAAAAAAAAACTATACACCTTTTTTCACATTGTAGGAGCTCGATATTGAGTCTGATGTATCTCTGTAATTTCGGATCATCCAGTTCTGAAATTGCAACCTTTAGTAGCCCTCTACGTCCTCTTTCCAATGCCACCAATCTAATCCAAATTGGATTCTCCACGAAAGAGTTATGCACAATCTCCCAAGATGACCTGATTGTAGATCTTTCCAGAAGAGTGAACTTGTATGAAGTGCCACGTGTCACTGTTTCAACCTTTGGCACTAAAAAAATATACAAGAAACTACAATTTGTCCTCTTTCTGTACCTTCTTATAAAATTTCAATCCGATGCTCAGAGAGAAAGTTATGACGATTTTTCCAAGGTCACATGTTTGGAATGTAATTCAGGAGTCTGTAAAAAGACTAGCTTCCTTAGATCATATCTCTGCAAATATAGCGCGAAAAGCTCTAAAATTCAGACCCAAGGTTCAATGTTTTGTCTCAAACAAGTTTTTTTTCGCTTCTGAAACGTCACAAAAAAACGTTATAGCGAAAATACCATGATGACCTATTTGGAGCAGCGAAACCCTAGAATCCAAAGCTCTAATACCAAATGTTATGAAACCAGCTCACAAAAAGATAGAAAAGAGAGATCAACGCCTTAGAATTTAGCCTCTTCAAGGGGGCAACCTCCTTTACATTACACGAACGAAAAATTCTTGGATGATTCAAATGACAAAACCTCCTTTCTATATATAGGATTCTAAGGAGTCACAATATAACCCAGCGGACCTAACAATAATAATATAAAGCCACAAAAATAACAATAGAGGGATTCTATGGTGCACAGTAATAAAAATATGGGGACAATAGGGACACAAAAATATTAATAAGGGATACAACTACAATAGTAATGGGGTAATCACTAGTATTATAGGGACCTAACACTGTGCCAGAGAGACATTGAGGAACCCCATCTCATCCGCTTAAAATAGGAATGATAGAAAAATCAACAGAATGTTTAACTTTGGTGGTGACTTACCTTACCTGAGGGAGAGGCATGTAGCCATGGCAGGATAGGGACGACAGACTCCGAACTAGGACCAAAAATCTACAAACTGGGCTGTAGAGTGGACGCACCACAAAAAGAGGTAAGAACAAATGAATATTCCCTCGTAGCTAAAGGGTATTAACCCTATCCACTAACCTTAAGAAACCAGGACCGTGGATCATCCGAGATCCAATGACAAGGACTATGCCAGATGTATTGTCTCTAGAAATCTCAAAGTGGCCAAGTTTAATGCAAAGTTATGAAGCGAGCGATGAACAGGACGAAGAGGACAACAAGAGGACCTCGGGGTTCTCCCGCCTTAATGGGGTGGATGGCCCTGAGGTAAGGACCATGATGAAAAACTTAACTGCCACCTTTAGCAGAGATATGTGGAGTCCAACAAGGATTGACGCTACGTTCCCACGTGTAGTAGCCATGTAATATGTGTAGACTGTGTGTAGTGTAATTTTCCCATTGGCATTAGTCAAGTCATTTTCATAAATTAATTCTTTTATTATGTAATGGTTAAAGATTTTTTTTTAATATATATATATGGATGTTACAAATGGTATCATAGCCCAGGCTCAAATACTGAGACTTATGGGTTATCTTAGTACAATGCATTAAGTCTTTTTGTAATCATGTGATAAATAAATTACATAAATTGAGTCTGGATGTACATGAACACAAAAGAGAGAGAAGAAAGAATAGAAGTCAGAACAAGACAAAAAAATGTAGAGAAACCCCAGATTAGAAACACCTTATGGGGAGACAAACCCAAAACTATGGGTACACTGGGAGAGTAATCACGACAAGCCAACATTGTTCTGCTAGAAACCATGCAACAACTATGAGCAGAAATGCTAAACTTGAGGACGGACAGCGAGCGACTAAGACAAGAATAGGAGAAAATCCTTAAAAGTCTGTCTCATCAACGAAATTAGTGTGGTCCCGACCCCAGTACAAAAAACAGAGAAAATACCCCAACCACCAACAATGGGGAGGATAATGCGGAATCCGTAGAAGGCCATAAGGAGGAAGAAGAAGGGTGTTCAGATAACATGTTTGATCAAAAGAGGACAAAAAGGCAAAAGACAACTACGAGGTGATTTAAAGAAAATCAAACCATCATTGTTTAAAGGTGAATTTGAAGAAGCAGCAAAATCCTGATTGATCGATATGGATAAATATTTTCAGGTTTACAAGTATACTGAAAAACTTAAAGCTCGAGTAGCAGTTTATCAACTACAGGGAAAGGCCACCCTTTGGTGGGAAGAAATTAAAACCATGAGGAAGATAGATGAAGAATAAGTAACGTGGCAGGAATTTCAAAAACATTTTTAAAATAAATATCTAACGGAATGTTACTACGACGAAAAGCCAAGGGGTTCAATGAGTTAAGGTCGGGAACCTTAACCATGGATGAGTATGTGAAGTGGTTTACTTCCCTGTTATGGTGCGTTCCATATATGCAAGAAGAGAAAGCAAAAATTTAGTGATTCATTAGCAGCTTTCCAAATTTCATGAAGGAAAAATTAGAATTTGAGTATCCTAAAACAATGGATGATGCCGTATGCAAATCCCACATCTGTTATCAGTAGATGAGGTAGAAAAATGAAGGGCCTAAGGGAGCAATTGGGAAGAAAATGAGGAACATACCACCAAATAGGCAACCAAAAGTTGTAAATGGTAGAAATAATCAACAAAGGACTTTTGGAAAATTTGCAAGAAATATGTCATAACTCAAACTTATACTGACGATAGACAACTAGAAGGAGCTAGCAGAATCGTTATAGACCACCCACCAAAGCTGGCACTACAATGTTGGGGATGTGGGGAAGCACATTATTACAAGAACTATCTTCACAAGGCTTGGACTAAATAGCTGTCAAACATGCAAGAAGCATCTACTGTGGGAGATATTGCAAGTAGCATGCCCAGAATCAATGCCACATTGGATGATCATCAAGTGGAGTATCAACCCACTATGATTGAATGTGAAGGTATGGTTGTTGATCAACATGTTTCAATTTTAATTGATCCAGGCACTAGGTTAAGCTACAATAGCCCTAATGTGGTAGAAAAATTTAAACTGCAAAGTAGTAAATTTAAGAAACCTTGGCTAGTTCAACTAGCCACTAGGACAAAAAGGAAGGTGTCTGCAAATACAAAAAACTGCCTTATAATAGTTTCAGGAAAACTAATTCATGTTGACTTGAACATCCTTCCCTTGGGTTCGTATGATGTATTGATAGGAATGGATTGGTTGGAGGGTCACTGGTCTCTAGTGGATTGCAACAAAAAATTAGTCAGTTATCTTACCGAGTCCAAGTAGCGAGAAGAAATTCAAGGGATCAAGAAGAATGCTAAACTGCACCGTATTATAGCCAACTATCTTAGAAGATGTATAAGGAAAGGCTATCAGATTTATGATGTCCAAGTAGGATACACCAATGATAGGAATAAGATGACCTCCTTAGAGAGAATTCCTGCAATTCAATAATTTGTGGATGTATTCCCTAAATGCCACCAAAGAGGGACATCGAATTTACCGTTGAGTTAGTGCCTAGGGCAGCTCCTATTTCTAAAGACCCTTACCGCATGAGCATTCTTGAATTAACATAATTGAAAATGCAGCTTCAGGAAATGTTAGATAAAGGTTATGTTCATCCTAGTGTGTCTCCTTGGGCAACCCCTATACTATTCATACGAAAAAGGATGGGACATTAACATTATGCATCAATTACCATCAACTGAAGAGACTGACCATAAAAAAAAGTATCCTTTCCCACATATAGATGATCTATTCAATCAAGTATAGGGAGCTAGCAAATTTTCCAAAATTGACTTAAGGTTTGGCTACCATCAAATCAAAATAAAGGACAAAGACATTTGCAAAACTACATTTTAATCTCGTTATGGGCACTACGAGTTCGTGGTACTACCTTTCAGCCTTACCAATGCTCCAAATGCTTTCATGAGCCTGATGCATGGCATTTTCCAGCCGTTTTTGGATAAATTTGTACTTATTTTTATTGATGATATCTTGATCTACTCAAAAGATTAGGAGGAACATGAGCAACACTTGAGAACAGTATTCCAGGTTCTACATGATAACCAATTGTACACAAAATTCAGCAAGTGCAATTTCTACAAGGATCAAATCCAGTACTTAGGCCATGTAATTTCTGCAGAAGGTATAAGAATGGATCCAGAAAGGATTAGAACTATCATGGAATGGACCACATCAAAAAATGTTTCTTATGTTTTTCCGATGACCTCATTGTAGAAAAAAGGGCATGCTTTCCACCGGACAACATAATGCCAACAAAGCTTTGAGCGGCTAAAGCAATTTCTCACGATGGCCCCAGTGTTAAAAGTAGCAGATCCGGAAAAATATTTTCTAGTATGTATAGATGTGAGTAAGGAGGGTGTCGGTGGAGTATTAACTTAAGAAGGAAAAGTCAAAGCATATGAATCATGCAAACTGAAGGAGTATGAACATCATTATTCTACTTATGATCTGGAGATGACTGCAGTAGTGTATGCATTAAAAATGTGGTGACACTACCTTCTAGGAAAGAAATTTATGTTATTAACTGACCACAATAGTCTTACAAATTTCCTTAACCAACCCAGTTTAAATGCTCAGTGGGCCAAATGGACTGCATTCTTGAGTGAGTTTGACTTTGACATGAAACACCTCAAAGGAAAAGAAAACCGAGTAGTAGACACTTTAAGCCGAAAAGTGCATTGCATTTATGAAGTAAAATTCAACCAAACACAATCTCACCTACCAGAGGTTATCTGATAGGCCTCCTTCAGAGACTCGAAATACACATTCTTATGGCAACAAGCTTCAGAAGCTCAAGAAAAAGGGAGGTAGTCAAAGAATGGAATCAACCCCGAGAAATTGTTAACATTCAGAAATAGGATTTATATTCCCAACCAAAAGTCCATCAAGAAATTGTTATTAGATGAGTTTCATAGAAAAACTTACGCAGTGCATCCAGGATACCAGAAATTGTTTTCTGCTATCAAGAAAAGTTATTTCTGGCCAGGTCTAAGAAAAGATGTGGCAGAATATTTGTCCAAATGTTTAGAATTCCAATTGGTAAAGGCAGAACACCAACATCCTGTTAGTTTGTTACAACCCTTACCCATTCCTGAATGGAAATGGGAGACAATCAGTCTCGACTTCATTATTGGATTACGTTGTACAAAAGAACAACATGACTCAATCATGGTTGTGGTGGAAAAGCTGAGAAAAACTGCTCATTTCATTCCTGTAAAATCCACTTATAAAACGGTGGAGATTGCAGACATATTTATGAGGGAAATCTTCTGACTACATGGGATATCCCGAGTAGTTATCTTTGACAGGGATGTAAAATTTACATCTGCATTTTGGAAAACCCTCTTTGCGGGATTAGGCACTCAAATTCAATTCAACACTACCTACATTTGGAAACAGATGGCTAGACAAAGCGAGTGAACTAATTCTTGGAAGACATGTTGAGAATGTTTGTAATGCAACAACCCCAGAAATGGGAGGATTACCTCCACTTGGTGGAGTTCCCCTAAAATAATGGACATCATGAATCATTAGGTATGAGCCCTTTTGAAGTGCTATATGGATGGAAGTGTCAGGTACCCATGGATTGGAATATTCCAGATAACAAATTAGAATTTGGTCCTGATATGTTAACAAAAATCGAAGTTGCAGTAAAAAAAGGTTCGCCAAAATTTGAAGGCTGCTAAAGACAAGCAGAAGGCATATGAAGATAAGAAAAGAACCCATAAGGAGTTCCAGATAGGAGATCATGTATATTTGAAGGTTAATCCCTGGAAAAACACATTGCAATGGAAGGGTTGTGAAAAATTGGCACCACGATATTGTGGGCCTTTTTATAATCTAGAACGAATCGGACCCGTGGCGTACAAGCTAGCACTCCTGAGTCACATTTGAGTTCACAATTTCTTCCACGTATCATTATTAAAAAAATATGTATACGACCCTTGACATATTATTAACTGGGAAAGCATTCAGGTAATGATAGAATGAAATATAACTATTAATAATTATGGTTTATAAAAAAAATCTAACAGAAGATTATGAATGTGCAGGTAGAACTCGAGGGAGAATTCCTGGCAGAGCCTCTTTGTATCCTAGATAGTAGAGAAACGACCCTACAGAGGCAAGCCATCACCCAAGTTAAAGTGAAATGGAGGCACTTTGGCCCATATGAGGTGACTTGGGAAGAAGAGGAAGCCATTTAGAAAGTCTATTCTACATTGTTTACTTAAAGAAAGAACACCAGGGACGACGTTCCTCTAAAGGGGAGGGATCTGTAACACCCAGTGACACATCAACAACTGTGGTTATTAAGTTTATTTACCACTCTTATTTTATTTTAGTTTATTCTGAATTGTTAAAAACATTTAGGTTGAAAAGCCAGAAGAAAGGTTGTTAAACATTAATTAAAATATTCTGATTCAGTTGAGAAAGGAACTAGAAAATCAGTTTTATGAACTAGTAATGGAAAATAGTTATAAATAGTTCTCTGACTCTTTCTCTTGAAAAAGGAAAAAGAGAGTAACCAATGGGGGTTGGAAGGAAGGGAAACTGTACTGTGAGAAATTTCCTTCCCAGAGCTGAGAAAGTTAGCCAGTGGGAAATGAGGTACACGACTTGAGGCTATATTTGTTTCCTGATGTGCAAGGTACCGAACTGTGTATCCTTAACAACAGTGGAAGAGCCTAGAGGGGGATTCTGGACGTGATTGCCAGATCCAAGGCTGGGTGGAGAGATCTTCTAAATCAAAGGGATGTAGGCTTGGATTATATTCATTAAGACACCTAGATAAGTGCTTATCAAATTATTACCTGTTCAAAAAGAACAATAAAATGAGATCAACTCTAGTTTAACATTCCAGAACTAAATTCAAACATTGAGAACAGACCTTACCTGAAGCAAGACCGACACGCCTAGGGGCTGTGATCAAACCTTGTTGCATAGAATGAAACCCTTAACAAATACTCAGGAAAAAGGAAAACAATTTAATAAAAAAATGGGTGAATTGGGTACCTTTCCACGAGAGGTGAAGCTGAATTGCTCCATTTATAATTCGCTCTTACTCGATGAACAAACCCATTTTGGTATCAGTAAAACCCCTATGCCAGAGAGACATTAAGGAACCCGATCCCATCTACTTAAAACAGGAATGACAGAATAGTCAACGAAATGTTTAACTTTGGTGGCGACTTACCTTACCTAAGGGAGAGGCATGCAGCCATGACATGATAGGGATGACAGATTTCGGACCAGGACCAATAGTCTACCAATCGGGCCGTAGAGTGGAAGCACAAGAAATAGAGGTAAGAACAAATGAGTATTCCCTCACAGCTAAAGGGTATTAACCATATCCACCAACCTCAAGTAACGAGGATCGTGGAAAATCCGAGACCTAGCGACAATGACCGCGTCAGATGTATGGTCTTCAGAAATCTTAGAGTGGCCAAGTTTAATGCAGAGTTATGAAGCCAACAATGAACAAGGTGAAGAGGACAACAAGAGGAACTCAGGTTCTCCCACCTTAATGAGGTGGATGGCCCCGAGTTAAGGACTAGGATAACAAACGTAATTGCCACCTTTAGTAGAGATACGTGGAGTCCAATAGGGATTGAATGCCACGTTTCCACATGTAGTAGCCATGTAATATGTGTAGACTATGGGTAGTGTAATTTTCTCATTGGCATTAGTCAAGTCATATTCATAGATTAATTCTTTTATTATGTGATGGTTAATATCTATATATCTATATATATATATATATATATATATATATATATATATATATATATATACACACACACACATACAGATGTTACAAATTATGACAAAGATTTTAGAAAAAAATTGTTTAAATTGTTTAATCTCTATAAGTTAAACTAGACTCATTAATTTATTGCCTAAGGCTTTTTATTTCAACCTAATGTGGATGAGGATCTGTTGATTTTTTATTTTTTATTTTTTAATAGAGGGCCTAGATTGATTATCAAGGGAATATGGTCAGCATATGCTTAGTCTTAATGCTTATCAACAGCTATGGTATATTACATAGTTTGTTAGGTTGCATAGACTTGTAATAAATTAAAAAAATTAGATTTGTGTCAAATTGGTGCTGCCCCCAATTTCCTAAAGATTTGAAATTATTGCAATTCTAATAAATTCATCCATGATAAATTTCTCATTATTATTTATAGCATTCATTTATATAAGTAAATTTTATTTAATAAAATGATATATTACTTTTAATAAATTAAAAAAATTAGATTCATGCCATATGTAGTAAACAAAAAAGCTTATCCTCTCATAAATAAGGATTCAATTTAATTTTCCCCATCTTTTCGATATTCCGACCTCGTCCAACAAGACTCAAGAAACTTGGAAAATTTGTCATCTAAAACACATATGGATTTATAATAAATTATTAAAAAATAAAAGACTCCTAGTGCTTTTCTTTTCTCCGCCCAAACACCTGACACAAACGGTTTCCTAATCCGACGAGTAGGAAAACCTAAAATATCCACGTCACCACTCCCGGTTTAACGTTTATCCTTATATATTATTATTTTGAAAAGGTTGAGACTTTAATGAAATACTTTCACCTCACCCATCTTTAATAAATTACACATCTCATAATGTTAAAATTAACACATTATTTAAAACTTTAGTACGAGACAATAATACATATATTCCTGCTCATATTATATTATTTAAATGCAAAGAACCAATTACCCCATCTAAATGATATTCTAAATTAGTGCCATCCTATCTAAATTAGGTACCATTTTAATGATTATTTTCGTATATTAATACATAGAACGGGCTATTAAAATACAATGGGAATTCCGGGGAGATCAATAATCGAAAATTTTCTTTCATTCCGAGGAATTTACCCCCTCAATAGACAACGATATTAAAAAGAACAACGATATTAAAAAGAAGTGTGTACAACTAAAATATCAATAAAATTGATATATATATCTATATATTTATTCATTATATCATATTATATAATGAAATATAAATAGATATATGCTCATCAAAATTATTAATTTTAATATATTATATATATATATATATACTAATCAATTTTTGGTAAGTATAAATATTAATAATTTAATTACAAATATGTTGTGTTTATTGATTTAGTATTTTAACATGGTTACAATAATATATGGATTAAAAATTTAATAATTTTAATAATTTTGTTTTTTTTGTTTTATATATATAAGCGGAGTTTAACTTATAGATAAAATAAGATTTTTCACAAGAATTCATAAAAATTGCAATACAATTTCAAGATTTTGTTGTTGTTTAAAATACATTTTTGAATGCATAAATGGATCTAGCGACCTGAAAAATCCTTGGGACACTTGAACTATGCAAATTAAACAATTTAAACTCAAAATGTAATATTAACATGTACAATATATTTAATATAAGAAAAACATCTAAAACTATTATGTCATTGCTTAAATAAAATATTCCTAAGCTATAATGGAAGTTCTTTAACAAAAATCTCTTTTAAGCCTTACAATTAGGACTCCAATACTATTGCAATAATTACAAAAAAATCCAACAAACACATTTGTGATATTCTATCACTTCCTATATCAATATAGAGTTATTTTTTAAAACACAATCTGTTGAATTTACACGATCTTGGGTCTAGGTTAGAATCTTAAAATCTATGACGTTACCAACCCAAAAATATCAACAAGAACTACTTTTCACAATAGAAAATATAAAGCAATAAATTACATATGCACAAGCATATACATAAAGTTGTACAACAATGTACAACCCAATATTCGTTATATTAAACCAATTTGAATAATACAACAATCTATGGTATACAAGTTAGAATGACAAACTTCATTGTAGTTTATATGTCATATCTTGTCGTGTCGATCCTTTTCTCCTATACTGCTCACTAGCTGCCCCTTAGTCCTTCAAAGGACAACACATAGAGACTCTAGGAGGGTTGGCACCTAACATTGCTATAAGTCACTTCAGCTACATGTACATAGGCTAATCCAATCTGCTCTATAGGCTGGCCACTTCCCGAGCTCCAAAATGGTAGGCTAATAGTCACCTTAGTCCATCTAGTTACTCCCCTTTGGCACCAAACTTCACCCAACCTTCTGCTCCTCTTTGTCACTTGAAGGTAGCTCGTCTAGGGATACTTTGGGTAGTGAAAACACATCCCTCCACCAGGTCAATGGTACCTAATACTACACTACAATATCTACACCGAAGAAGGCTTATGATCACCCAATCAAGCCTCGAAATTGGCTCTCATAGGTTTCCCAACAATCTGATCCAAAACTGGTCAAATTCCTTGACCTCCATTCCAATTTTTTTTTCGTTGTTGTTCCTAATACTGACTGGTTAGGGCATCCATATGCTACAACAACCTCAACCAAGTCAGCAAACAAACTTCAAAAACCACGGCCTACCCTTGTATAGGTTCTCTTCCTCCACTCTATTGATTAGGGCTCAATCTAGCCCCAAAACAGTGCCACATAATGCCTTTTCAGTGGGGTTAGGGTCTGTGGCATATCAAAGGTGGCTTCCTATACCCACAGACTACTGAAACAAAGTTTCCAACCCACACATAACATTCAAAACAACCCAGATTTTGTCTTCTTTATTACGTCCTTTCACCTAGTTAATTTTCACTTCAAAACAATCATAGGAGTGACCAAAACATGCCTCCTTCCTTCGCTGGAAATGCCCTAACTTGCGGTCCAATAAAACAAAGATATTCCTCCTTGAATGAGCTCCTTATCTCTCCTTGTACGCTTCATTTTGTTGCACAAAATGGATGAGGAAATAATTCCTCCATCACCTTCTATTTTTACACCAATAGAAGGGCTCCATGAATTGATGAAGAGACATGTCTATTGGATGAATTCTTCAAGCCTATATGACTTTGACTATCCAAACATTAATTTTCAACTTCAAAAATTCATAACTTCATTTCAAGAGCTCTAAGTTGAGTGATCTTTGGAGCATTGGAATCAGCACACCAATCTATCACCTCAAATTTTCTCATTCTCAAATTATTCATGGTTTTGGCCCAAATTCTGATTGGTCAAAAACCCCTACCTTGGGTTCCAAGCCCACAAGTGACTCTTGTGGCGCTTTGTCCTCTAATCCTCAAACCCTAGGGCTTAGAGTACCTCTCAAGGTACACAAATCAACACTCCCTCTTAGCGAGGGAGGTACTTCCAAGAATAGGAAGTAACTCATGATCATCATCACTACTCGAAACACTTTCCCTAATCTTGGCGCTCACAATCGCAACAATCCCTATTATGTGAAATACACCTCTCTCAGAAGTGTCACTGCCACTTTTAGAAGCACCCTGCTTCTTCTTGCTTTCCTGTAACATCTTCCACTGTCTCCATGATTCCTTCTTGGTAGCTATAGGAGCATCACTTCTCCCCATTGAACACTCACCCTTCTTGGACTGCAAAGTCTCCCTATGAATCTGCAAGCTCCCTCTAGAGCTCGACTCCTTGTGACCCTCTAGAATTTGGACCTTCTCGGGAAGGTGAACCTTCTTCTTGGGAACTAGTACCTTCTCCTCTTAAGCCTGCACCTGCACCTGCACCTGCTTTGTTGGAACTTGCACCTGCTCCACGTGTTTCTCATGATCCATAGGCTTACATGTTAGCCTATATATACCATGGTCTCTAACTCCATGTATGATATCAATAAAGCTACAACCTCTAGCCTTGAGTCTTGCCTTCCCATCCATGAATAAGACCTCAAACCCCTTATTCTCAATCATTGAGACATAAATAATTCTATATTTGAGTCCTGATACGAACAATATATCCTCGACCCACGTTATACGTCCTGTCTCCGTATTGAATGGCACAACACCTGATCCTCGAATCTCCTTATGAATCTTGTCTCCCAACACCATGTGTAACTTCGAGTCCCATTTAACTAGAGTCACAAAATCCTCCTATGACCTTGTCATATGTTTCGTCGCAACACTGTCCACATATCATCCATCCTCATCGACAATTACATGCGATAAATGAGAGATCATAGCAAATTCCTCCTCCAATATCCTGGTGAGATCATCTATCTCATCAGAATTGGAAACACTGAAGACCTTCTTTCCTTTATTCTTCTCGTCATATCCATTTTTCTTCATCGAAATTCTTGATAAAAAATGACCCATCTCACCATAGTTAAAACACTTGACCTCAGTTCAGTCCTTCTTCTATTTACCCTTCATTTGCGGTGCAAGTTCCACGTCACCATGTTTTCTTATTTGGATAAAGATCCTCATCTCACAACTCTTCCTGAATGAAGTTGTTCCACAACCTATTCCAGTCTAGCAACTTCTCTTTGGAAATATCCCTTTGATGAAGGGATTTCATTCCTCGGTGAACCCTCTCAAAGCAATCCTCACAATATATCCATCTGAAATAGTCACAGCGATGACAACAATATCATCTTTGACCTTAGAAAATCTCGTTATGTATGAAGTCACGACTCAACCCTTTATCATCTTGGTGGACTTCAACTTATCCTCCAATACTAATACCTAGTTATTGTTCTTATTCTGGAACAAATTTTGAAGAGCCATCCACATCTCATGTGTAGAGTTATTCCCAAACAAATGAGGTATTAGGGCATCCTTCACACCATCTAGGATGATCAATCTCGCCCTCATCTCTAAATCCTCTTACACTTCCAACTCCTTTGGGTTAGTTGGCTCCTTGATGGTTTTTTGGTGAACTCCCAGATCCTGTTGACCTACAAGCCTAACTTGATCCTTTCCTTCCATGGAATGTAGTTGGAAAACCCCTCCAACCTGTCCTCATACCAGATACCAACCTACAACTTTGACATTGTTACCTACAATGTGATCAACTCGCTCTTAAGATGTACTTCATTGTGCATAACTCTGATTCATTGACTTCCAAAGTAGCTTAGACACACTCTGATACCATGTTGAATTTCTACGATCTTCGGTATAGGTTAGAATCTTAAAATATATGATGCTACCAAACCAAGAATCTCAACAAGAACTACTTTTCATAGTAGAAAATATAAAGTAGTAAATCACATATGCACAAGTATACACAATTTTTAACAAATTGTACAACTTGATCTTTGTTATACTAAACCGATTTGAATAATATGACAATCTATGGTATACAAGATACAATGACAAAATTCCATGCAGTTTCTATGTTGTATCATGTCCTACTGGTCCTTTGCTCCATACTGCTCATTAGCTACCCCTTAGGCCTTCAAAGGGAAACACATAGAGACTCCAGGAGGGATGCCACCTAACACTATTGCAAATCACTTATGTTGCATGTACATCGTCTGATCGAATCTTCTCTTTAGGCTGGACACTTGTCAAGATCCAAACTGCTAGGCTAGTAGTCACCTTGGTCCATCAAGGTACTGCACTTCAACATCAATATTCACCCAAAATTTACCTCCTCTTCGTCACTTCAATATAACTCATCTAGGGCTACTTTGGGTAGCCAACACAATACTCTCCACAAGGTCAATGGTACCCAATACTACACTGCAATATCTACACCGATGAAGGCTTATGATCACCCAATCAAGCCTACAATTTGGCTCCCATAGGCTTCCCAACATTCTGATCCAAAACTAGTCAAATTCCTTGACCCAACATAAGGCACAATTTTTGTTCCAAATATGTTTTTGCTATTGTTCCTAACTATGACTAGTTAGGTCATCCATATGCTACAACAACCCTTAACCAAGTCACCAAACGACCTTCAAAAACTGCAGCTTACCCTTATATAATTCATTTGCCTCCACATTGGTTATTAGGGCTCAATCTAACCCCAAAATAGTCCCATACAATGCCTTTCTATGGGGATAGGGCCTCCGGCCTAACACAAGTGGCTTCCTATACCCACAGCCTATCAAAACATAGTTTCGAACCCACACATAACATTTTAAACAACCTAGAATTCATGTCCTTTATTGCATCCTTTCATTTGGTTAATTTTCATTCCAAAACAGTCATAGGAGTGACCTAAATGTCCCTCCTTCCTTTGCTAGAAATTCTCTAACCCGCGACCCAATAAAACAAATATATTCCTCGTTGAACAAGTTCCTTATATATCCTTGTATGTTGCCTTGTGTTGCACAAAATAGATGAGTAAATAAGTCCTCCATCACCTTCTATTTATACACCAATAGAAGGGATCCATGAATTGATGAAGAGTCATGTCTATTGGATGAATTCCTCAAGCCTACATGACTTTGCTATCCAAACATTAATTGTCAACTTCAAAAATTCATAACTTCATTTCTAGAGATCTGATTTGAGTGATCTTTGGAGCATTAGAATCAACACACCAAGCTCTATCAACTCAAATTTTCTCATGTTGAAATTATTCATGGTTTTGGCCCAAATCTTGATGGGTGAAAAACCCCTACCTTGGGTTCCAAGCCCACAAGTAACTCTTGTGGCACATTGTCCTCCAATCCCCCAACCCTAGGGCTTGGAGTACCTCCCAATCTACACAAATCAACACAATCTAAGTTCTTTCTCTAAACTCTTAATGCTTTTGAGTCCCTTCCTACATTAATACAACTTCTTTCGATAGATAAACAAAATTTGAGTTGAAATATATATATATTATATATATATATATATATATATATATATATATATATTATATATATATATATATAATATAGAATGAAAAAGTCATCAAAATTTCTTTTTTACCTACATAAATTGGTTTCTAATTGGAACTGAAATTATAGTCTCAATTTTATATTTGTTGCCTATCTAATCTATTAGTAACTTAAAGTCTCTCAATACATATAAATATATTTTGATTACTTTTTTCTTAAAAATATAAAATACGTAAAAATTAACTTAATTGTTTATTCCTTTACAAATAATATATTTCAAAATAATATAATGTATTGATAAGAAAAAAACATATATATTTCAAATAATATAATGTATTAATAAGTAAAAAAAACAATGTCCCATGAGCCATCCATTATAAATCTTTATAGCTTTTTAGCATGCCCCTAAGTCAATATGTTTTTTCATAATTAATCATGTGTTCCTTTAATATTATATAATGCTTTTTTTTAAAACATATTTACTTACCTTTAATAGCTACCTTGATTTTATGGGAAACTTGTGTAGGAGTCATATAAGGCCTAAGAATATAGATAACAAATAAAAGTCCATTGATGTCATTTGTTGTGGAAATTTTTGTTATGAATGATTTTAACAAAAAAATATTTTTTGTTATTGTTTTAACTAAACATTTATTGAATCTTAACTTTTTGAAAGAACTCCCTACTTAAAAACTTTATTAATTCTATTTGTTTTAATATCTAAAATAGAAAACTAAATTAAAAAGTTGAAGAAGATCTAAATATTATAATGTTACCTACAAAATGGAACCTTGCAAATTAGAAGATTTAATGATTAAAAAAAATTAAGATCTTTATGGATATGCATGAAGAGTTTTTTTTTTTAAGATACAATAACTTTTGCAATCAATTACTTTATCAATATAACCTCGAATTAGCCTTTTATACTAAGAGTTATCTCTTTCAATCTAGAGAGGGATCTCTTAATGAATCAATTACTCAATGTCAGCATAATAAAGGGTCATTTATATACAGTGGGTAGATCAAATATAACATGACTAAGAATTTTGGTTGGAAAATAAAGAAAGAACTATTGGGCATGGAGTTATAGGTTGATTTCAATTCAAAGGCAAGATAGATAATGATTATTTAGATCTTCGATTGTCAAGATGGAGGTGAAAAACAAAACAAACCGTTACAGAGAAACACGATGAATTCAATGTAACTTTAGAAGAAATGGTGATAATATTTGAAATTTATAAAGAGCAGAGGATCTTAAAAAAGACGAAATATACAAATTTGTGTGACTTTTGTTTCAAACATGAAGGCTTATAACATTCATGTAACTAGCACAATAAACAAACATCATTAAGAGACAAACTAATAAAAATCACAAAAGAATCTCTCATACGAAAGCCTCAAATACTTCTGTCTTGGGAATATTTATTGATATTCAAAATAAAGTCAAATACATAATATAAGTCTCTTGTCCAAAGAAAAACCAACCCTTGGTTCTACTTTCTTCATATTATAAAAAAATTATACAAACTTCGGATCCAAAAGATCCGGGAAGATTCAATTTACAAAATATTAAAATTTACACACATCTAATCTTTAATATATTCTAAATAAATAAGCTAAACAATATTATAAGCATCTTGTATTCTCCAACTTTGAACTTAGACATATAATTGATCCAAAAATTTGGAACTATCTATTCATCTTTTGGAGGGAAATATGGATGTGAATAATCCAAAATCAGGACCAGTTGCAAACTACCAGCTGAGATCTTTGACCTATTTCCTAAACAAAATAGATAAGTCATTTTATCTCTATTCATTGATATTTAACTTACCTAATGTCACACACCTCAACACTACCAAAAAAAACTTCAATTTATACTATAGATGGAATAATGAAGGGGTTACACCTTCAACAATTTATTTAGGCTTTTTACACATAATTTAATTAGACACATTGTACCTAACCTGATTTACCATATTCATAACTAATTATTGATTTATATTCACTGTTTAACTTTATAATCAATCACCATATTTAACTTTATAATCAATCACCATATTACTCCTCTAGGACATGGTAATATATTATTAACCATTTCTCCATGGTGTTATTTGGGCACATATGCAGTCCAAATTTCGATTTAGTTAACCAGGTGTTAACCCGATAGGTACAATCTCCATCCGTTTGTCTCTGACGTTAATTATTTTTAATTTCTTTTCCCGAATTATTACGCTTCATTCAATGATTATGCCTGGGGTTTTCTGTTCAGCGGCACCCATATATTCCAATATTTTCTTCTACAAGTAAATGGGTTTCTATCCTACTGAAAGTTTTTTTTTATAAATGTATTATCCTACAATTTTAGTGTCTTTTCTTACCAGTGCTCGGTATTTTCCATTTTATGTGTCAGCTACCGGTAAGACGATCGGTATCCATAACCAAATCATCCTCCCTAACTTCTTGTAATGTGACCACTGAATTAACACACCGCTTTCCTGCTCAATTCATTGCTACTTCAAATTTCCAGGTCGGTTCATCTATACACGCCGATGTTGAATTTCTATATTGTCCTGCAACTCGCATATTGCGTTTTATGCGAAAGGGTGTAGGCTGGTGTCTATAATTATCGGGACGTTGTTTTGTCTCTGCAATGGTTATATTACCCTTGTTACCTATATTTATTTTAACAATTCAATGGAAATTACTCGTACTCAAGATATGTTTATAAGATGCACTCGTTTTGGTGCTAATGTATAAACTCACCAGAACTCATTAAATAATTTCGGTAAACTCACTAGAACTCATTAAATAATTTCGGTATTATTAGAAATACATTTGTTTAGTTCTGTGTTATCTGTTGTCCTCGAAATGACAAGCGATTCTAATATGTCATGACATGTGAAGGTCTCCACAACATGCCATACAATTAATTATTTTTCTGAAGATTTGTTATATAAAGTTTGTGATGCTTTGTGATCTTATACTATGGGTTGTGGGTACACTATGTGGTTACTTTATATATTTGTTTCTCATTTATGGTTTATGATACAGTAATCAGGAAATGTTTACTCTTATTGTGTTGTCTCAAATGATCACTGCTTATGGTTTCTAATGTGTAATAATTCATGTAGAGTTTTACTTTGGTTTGCTTCTATTGCCAAACAATTCATCATTTTCATTTATTGATATTACTGTGCGAGGAACACGCACTTCCAAGCCTTACGATACTTACTAGGTCCTTCATAATTTTCACTCTTTTAGATAGTTATACATATTTTGAAGAGGAATACATCCTTTTTTCAAATAAATCTATAACTAGATAACCACTGGAGGTTACTCTGCATTGGATGTTGCAATCGTCACTTAAAATTTAAGTGAACCGTTTTGAATAATTAGCCCCTGTATCGAGCTTATCCTCTTTCAACTTTTTTCTGAGAGCCTAAGGCTGATTTGCAAGAATCGATGCAAATGTTTCCTTATTACTCCTTCACGCGGTTTCTACTATAATTTTTATAATTTGTAATAATGTTCGACGTAGATGTTAAAAGTAGTGTGATTACTGAAGATTTGACACTCCTATAAAATGGGAAGTTTTCAGTTTATCCAATTGCTCATAAAGTTTTACATTTCTTTCTTTTTCCAGTACTATGCATACACTAAAAAGATCCTCTTATCAGGAAATCATCTGAATAAATTAATAATAAGAGGAAATGCTTATAGAACATGTATATGTTCAATCATGAACTAGATTCAAAACCTTTCTTAAAATTGTGTATATATATATATATACAGTTTAGTAACACCACCCGCCTATTATAAGTATCTGGTTCAGTAACTAGATGAACTTCTAGCCATATTTAAGACATCAAACCCTTTCCTTTAGTTTTACTCAATTATATAAAAGAAACCCCCAAATACTATTTAGGATTTGATTAACTCTAAGCCCAAATATGTTACCAGCAATTAAATTAATCAATTATGTCGAACATCTCTTTATTTGTCTCTTTATTTGTCAGTATCTAATTTAACTAAGGAAATTAGGCACAACTTATTTGCAATGCTAGAGTCCATATTTGTACAATATATAATTTACATAACATGAGGTAAATATTTTACCTTAATACTCATTAATCAACATGCAATAACTTATTTCATAAAAACACAACTTGCACATCAATTTAGTCTATTTATAATTGGTAGAACATAAAATATTAATATTGATAAAATAGACAACTATTTAATTTTTGGGTAACCAAAATGTCTAACTGTAACCACTAGATATTCTTGGGAAAAATAATTTTCCACCCAACAACTAACCTTTCTCCCACAGGTTCTCCCCCGATCTGAGATCTATCTCTTCCCCTTCCAGAAATCAACAACCTCTTATCATTCTAGTCAAGGCATTTTTATGCACACTTCCCTAGCAGACTTTCCTTATCTGCATCCCACTTTCTAGTGTCTGCTAGCCTCTTAGGCTATGCTTTTCTTATTTTTCTAAAATGTTTATTTTTCGTTAAATCCCGCCACTTTCCCAGCCGTGCTTTATTCACCCTTTATTAGTGTTATTCCCCCACACTCAGTTATTTTATAGATTTTTCTCTCCCAATCTAATCAAATCACATTAATCTCCACCTAGGGATTTATATGAGTAATTAAGATAAGTTTATCCTTTTTAGATTGATTTGGGTAAAGATCTCATTAACTCATATTTATTCCCAAGTAATCATCCAATTTATTTTTATTATTCAATTTAATTCAATACATCACCATGCAGTCTTTAAATTTAAGTTTCTTATGGCTTCCTAGCCATCATACTACAGATAGTTAATTCTAAATAAAAAATAGTTACATAACCATAGAGGGGCATTACACCTAATCTCATTGCTCATCTACAGAGAAAATTCTCCCAACAAGATATATTTTAGCACTACCAAAACATTTCGGTAATGAGCTGCAAAAACATAATACTAACAAAATAGATTTTTACATGTTGTTATTTTATTTGGCACAACTTCTTCACCTTGCTTATTTCAAAGCCTCCATTTCCTCTGCTAGGAGGTCAATGTTGTTGGGATAATTTCTCTTTATTCTTTTTCTTATCCTAAGCCTAACATAAATCGTCTCTACAATCCTCTCTTGGAAAAGAACGTTTTCTCATTTTTTTGTTTGGTTCCTTTTCTTTTGCTGACTTGTGTATTTTGTGCTTCCTCATGTGTCTCTTACGTCCATTTATGCACATTAATAACTCTAATCCTTTAGAGTAATATTTAATTTGTACCTCGAACTTAATCTTAACTTGTTAACATGCCTTGTATGAGGCCATCTTGCTTCAAATCGTTCAGTTCGTGCAACCTGTTTTTCCTTTCTTTCATTATATATTTTAGTGATTTTTCTTTGTCTTGTTTGCTGAGTTTTGAAGTCTTGATTTTAATCAAAACTGACAAAGGAAGATTAGCGTCAACTTCACATGTATTTGAAACACTTGGATAAGGCATTTCTAGGGTCTTTTTCGTGAAGCTGTGGGTTTTTGAAAGTATATCGTTGAAAGGGATTTTAATTTTTTTTTCTTTGTAGGCCATTTATTTTTCCTTATATAAACTCTTTCTATTGGAGGCAGTAGTTTAGGGTTTTATTCTTATTGATTTAATGAATTTCTCCTCATAGTCTTGGTTAGAACATGGGAAGTACTTTGCATTGCTTTAAAAGTTTGCACATATATTTTTTCCCTCTTATCATTACCCTTGGTTCTATTTTTTTTTTTGGCAAAATATACTTTAAGAAGCCCTCCCAAAAATAAAAAATAATCCCATGTCTTCTCTACTTTCCTAGGATGGCTTATAATTAACATTTTGATGAGATCTTTGTGAAAGATATAATGAGGGGGTGTTTTAGGTTTTTCGCTCCCAGGGCCTTTGGATTCGAAGAGCCACAACTTTATGTATCGTTTCACTATTCATTCCAGTTCAGAATGCCAAGAGAAAGGCTTCGCCTTCGTAGCCTTAGAGGCGGATCTCAGGAGGCGCCAAAGGCAGAGCCAACCCGCAATGCTCCTCTCACTCTGCGGAATCCTCTTAAGACGTCTCTGATTCACGAAGTGCAAGGTGAGGCCGAGGGAGAGGTAGAGGGCGGGCTCGTGGTTCTGTCTGCGAGCATAGCTCGCATCCCTCATCTCGGTTCTGCTTCCCATGCTTACTGGATAATGCAACATATTATATCTCTGTCCGAATTGAGAAATGTGATCATGCAGTTCCTCCACAAGTTGCTGAGGAGCAAAGGTCTCCTGCTCCAGTCCTGTGTCAACGAGCTCAGCCTGCGGAAACCTCGGGTGCGGTGGCGGGTCCAAGTGAGCCAGCCAAAGACAATGCGCCATACACGGATTCAAGCGCGTCGGACCAATATGGTTGCAGGATTGTGGAAGAGGAGCCTTCCACCTCTGCGGATGCCTGAGCCTGTCTCCAGGGCGTTTTGGTGGTGGATATGGCGCTTAAATGTAGTTTGTCTGGTATTTCTTGTTCTCTGCCTTCTGAGTGAGATTTTCTTTGTAAAGCTCTCAGCTCTTTTCAGGTTGTATTCAGTTTTCAAGCGCGCCTCTGTATGCGGCTTTAATGTCATATGTAACAGTCTTGGGATATGGTTTTTTGAGTCTGTTACTGTTAGCAATGTCTAGGTCACTAGGTTTATCTCTCAGCTGGTTAAGGTTTTTGGCAGTCTGGTGGTCTTCGAGTCATGGTCGGTGACAAGTGTCTGTCTGGATATCCACAGGTTAGGTGTCTCACCATGCTAAATCCATCTCCGAATGGTGAAATATGAGGCCTGCCTCGATGTAATTTTTTTGTAGCCTTTTGTATAATAATAGAAGTAGCCTAATTTACAAAAAAAAAAAAAATTAGCTATAGTGGAGATGTGTAGACATAATGTAAAATTGTATATGAACATTATTTAAATGTTGAGATCTAGAATAGATATATAATTGTAATGTAAGATTATATGTGATTTTTTTAATAATTAAAAATAATATATACATGGAAAAAAACAAAAATTAAATATCAATTTCATATGTTTTAATTA
The DNA here is from genome assembly GCA_000404065.3 of Pinus taeda. Taxonomy (NCBI): domain Eukaryota; kingdom Viridiplantae; phylum Streptophyta; class Pinopsida; order Pinales; family Pinaceae; genus Pinus; species Pinus taeda. The sequence continues at coordinate 43,332 of APFE031313935.1, forward strand.
ATATTCAAATTAGAACATATATAAATATAAAA
>APFE031313935.1:59508-82082 GCA_000404065.3 Pinus taeda
CACTAGAGATAGCAAGGAAAGGTATAACCAATCTCGATATTCAATTTTTCATTTTGATTATAATCATGTTGTTAAAGAAGAACGTAAATCATGGAATAAAAAAACGTGTACCTTTTGTGGATTACATAACCATACATTTGTTAGTGTTGGAAAGGAATAGAGGCACACAAAAGGAGGAGGCCTGAAAGACCCTCTCAGCAGTAGGTAAAGAAACATGGTAACTAGATCTAGAGGAAGAAGATGTACTACAATCATTGCAACATAAGTGGACATCAAAGAGCCACCTGTTAGAGGCTCCATCCAGAGTAGTTCCTTAAAGACAATGTGTCGGTACATGAACCAAATAAAATGGTTGTTCAACCAACGAATGTGCCATAGGGAGATGACCCATTCACACCGATAAGTGAAAAATGGTTTCTAAATATGTTAGCTTGTCATGGTCGTGCTTTTGTAAATCATTTGTTACATTTTAAGATGTAAAAGTGATGATGTGTTTTCCATCACTTGTTAAGCAACAATGATGTGTGGTCTTATTTTGTGTTGCATTTTAAAATGTGTAAGTGATGTTGTGTTTCCATCACTTGTCAAAGAAACAATAGTGTTTGGCCTTAATTTTGTAAATGATGTGTTGTTGTGATGATGTGTTTTCCATCACTTGTTGAAGCAACAATGATATTTGGTCTTGTTTTCATAGCTGGGGTTATTGTTTCCATTTTGATGTAAAATTGACCACCGAGTATGTGTTATAAACTTGTGGCAAGTATGGGATGCTTAGGAATTATTTAGTCATGTAATTCAAGCATGTAATTTGAAAAACAATGTACTACAGGTTTTGAGAGGTTGTAGGTGTCGGCTCATCGCTTATGGCTCCAAAGGACAAAGGTGAAGGAGAAGGAAGGGTGACATATCAGACACTTGTAATTGCAGACAAGGTACAAAGAAGTTGTAGATTATTTTTCATGTTTTTGGAGGACCAAAAGCTCCTTATTCAGGAGGATTGATCCAAGTGGCTCTAGACACATGCAAAAGTCCTAGAGGACTCAAAAAGGGTCGAAATTAAAAGTAGTCAGATCGCTCCCAAACCAGAACCATATCGAAGTTCCCGCTGCCCTGATTCCAATGGTGTGAACAACACTCAAATCCAAGCTCATATGAGGGAGAAAGAGCCAGTTAAATTTTTGGTCAAAGTTGGGTTGTGGGCTAGGTTTAAGTGTCCTACAAATTCACTGTCAACCAGTGTGGGAACCTAGCTCCTGAAAATGGAGAAATTGTGGCCTCTTTAAATTGTCCAATATCCCTTATTTTTGAAGGATTTGAAAATGTCTATTATTATGAAAAAATAAGAAAAACAAATATTAAAATGGGTGGCAGGCCATGACCCTTTCCACCTCCACAGGACCCAAAAACCATTATAAAACAAAGTTTACTTAAAAATGTCCGATGGGCCATGACCCCTGCCAGCCCCCAACAAACCATATGCATATATAGCAATATACGGGGTGGGCGTGCCACCTCTGGTGGACTCGGCCCACACCCCAAACTATAATACACAACGAGTGCATTAAGTGAGGATCTAGTGAGGATTGAACCCACCTGGTCCACATGGGCGGCCCCATCTGGTGTACATCATACCAATCCAACACCATAACCATTGTACAATGCGCCACCCAAAAAACCTCCGCATGGTTACAACAATGTGCCCCAAAAAATTCAAACGTCATGTCGTTACAAAAAAACTATAGTGGTATAGTGTAAGTATGCATGTATTTTTGGCGGAGGTAGGATTTGATGCCCCAACATCACTACCTTGTTTCCTTCACCTTAACCAACAGGCCACAATTGCCTCTTGGGTAAATCCACCCACACAATGATATATAAACCTTTGTTTTCAATTGCACGGGGGAGAACGACAGAATGAAGAGAGAGACAATGGAACGGAGAATGGCAATGAACTTTTGTGCAGTAGAACCATGCCAAGGTGGAATCATAATGCAGTTCTAGGAGGTGGAACCTTCACACGCATTTCAAGATAGAGTATTCCTTGATGTAGAGAGGAACCTAAAAGATTGCTTGGTAGGTAAAAATTTATTTTATTAGAATGTAATCAAGTTTATAGTCAATTTTCTCTGATTTTCACAGGGAACACTATGGCGAGGTCGGATTTACCTTTTGAGCAGAAGATTTGCAGATTACCAGCGAAGGAGAATCTTCTAGAATCTTGAGAGAATCTTCTAGATTCCTGGGAGACTGAAATTCGCGAGAGTCAGAATGCAACCAACTTCATATTGGTTTTTCTCAGAATTTTTCAAGGAACCCGATGGCACAGACATAATTTTGATCTGAGTAGCAGATTTTCAGTTGATCCGGAGGAGGGAATCTTTGAGGAATCCAAGGGGATCTAAAAGATTCCTTTAGCCCCATATTTTCACTTTGTAAGAATTCAGAAATTTGACAGTCGATTTTACACTATTCAGTGCCACAAACCTTATGGTGTAATCATATTTTCCATTTGATCATTCCATTTTTCCGTCACTTTTCAAGGTCGAGTGCAGGTGTTAGCATTCAATGTGCGAGTACTCATTTCCATGAGATTCGATGCCACGAGATTGATGGTGCAGCCAGATCCAATAGTTTATCATCCTCTTTTTCAAATAACTCCTTGATGTGAGGTATATGCAGTGTGATCACATACTTCTTTGTCTCTTTTCTTGAGATTCGTTGTGCTGTATAGATCCTTGTTTCATGTTTGATGTGGGATCTTGTTTTGTTCTTGATGTGATATGTACTTATTGTCATGTCTTGATTGAGATCCTGTTGTCGTCATGTTGATGGGATACTCATGTTGTCACCATGCATGTTTGAATTGAGATCACGTTGATGCCATGTTGGTCGGATGCTCATTATTATCATACGTGAAATTATGTCAGGCTGATAGGAGTCCTTTTTTGAATGAGAGTTCCTGCAGTGGAACATCTCTTGGAGCCACTTCTGCGTGAGGGTATATCCCTTGTATGATAGAGAAAACACATTCATGTACATCATCACTCTTTGTAGTACTTAATGCAACAGCCTAAACCATCTTAACACTGGGGCCCAAATACGTAGTCCCTCCTAGAGGAACTCCGTTATCAACTTCTTGTGTTTTATTTTGTTGTTGTCACGTTCTTCTTTATAACATGCGTATATGTTCCTTTATGCTCTTTTAAATGCAATTTTAATAGCATCACAGAAGTAAAAGATCTTGCTTAAATTGAGGGGTTGAGTAAACTTGGATCAATAATTACTTTAGTAATGAATCATGCTCATGAATATGCTACAAGGAAAATACCTTTTAGCGGAGGTTATAATGAAGATTTTTAACATTCTAAAATTTGAAAAATTGTAAAAAAAAAAGATTTCACTAAAACATTTGTTTGCGATAGCGGATGTTTTAGTGAAGATTATAATGGAACTTCCTCACAACTAAAAAAGCATGGGCGGCTAGAAGTTTTAGCATATGTTTTTTTAGTTGCGCACTTCATGGAACAAATAACACCGGTGTGCTACATATTTAAAAGCACCAGGGTTTCATACATAACTAAAAGAAATGGGGCATTAAATGCAAATAACATTAGTGCCTAAAGTGTATACTGCCCCATGTGCTTATAGATAAAAAATAACCCCAAGCCATTCTTTTAAGGAACGACACCGAGGTAGGAAGAAAAGTATTACAGGCTGAGTGCTTTTATTTAAACTCATAACACTGATGCGTATGATTTATATAAATGCATCAGTGCACTAATGATATAAAATATCTGGTGCTTTTACTTTTTAATAATGCATTGAGGATATAAATAATATTTTGTAGCATGAGGGCATTATTTCTATGAAGGCATTGGTGCTTTAAGAATTACAATGCAACAAGGCATTAATTGAAAATGATACCAGTGCTTGAAGAACTACATGCCCCGATGGTGTCATTTTCTGAAAAGGAACCAATCATGCAAAAGAGATGTCAAAAATTATTTTATATAAGATAATGCACTAGTGTATGTTTATGTTATGAACCGCCAATTTTTTGTATGAGATTTTCTCTTTTTTTTTTTAAACATCAACTTGAGACAATGCGATTATTCATTGAAAAATGACATAGATATTATAACAATATTCATATAAATTAAAATTTGATTACTGCATTTGTATATGATTTTTGGATTAATTTATTATACTATCTTATTTCACATCTCTTCATTTTAATATTTAATCAGCCATATATTTGATCAATCGTATAACATTTTGTAATGAAATTAGATAATAAAAAAATAGGATAAATTAAAATGTGTTTTATTATATATCAATAAGACACTCTTTGTTATATAAAGTGGAATTGTTATTGGTAACCCCTTGTCTTTCAATTATGATACTATGTCAATTATATTAAACAAAATGTTTGATTTCCACACACAATTATTTTAAAAAATACAACAGGTTGCATTCATATCCAAATCGATCATTGTTATTTGATGTAACCATTGTTAGTGCTTGAGCTACTTCCATGACTTGGGTTATTTCGATGAAATTTTTGTAGATTGCATCGATTGTTTTCGCCTTTTTTATCTTGTTCCATCCACAAACATAAAAATAAAGTGTAATGAGTGTATTTACATTGGTGAGAATAATATTATTGAAATAAATAATATACAATAATGTAAAGCAGATATAAATTTACCATAAAAACAAGTGACTCATAAACTTTACAAATGGATCAAAGCCAAGTTCCATGCCTTGTTGCAACAAGTCTTCTCTTGACGTAGTTCCATACTTGTTTCCTACATGTTTTAAACCCCATTATAAATCATAGATTTATAATGGAGAACTTGTATGACCTAAAAATAGGAAGTTTGAATGATTTGCAAGGAAAGAAAGTTCAAAAGAAATCTCCAAAAGCAGAGAAGAGAGATATGTTAATGGAATTCTATTTTTTTTTGGGTGTCCAAATTGAAAGCAGAAGAACGCCATGGTTTACTGTTAATGGAAAACATGATTGGCTGGATTTAGTGGAGATACAATGCTATTCTATGTTAACACACAACACTTTTCCATTATGGAGAGCATGGCATTGCGCCTCTTTTATTTAAAATAGCTAAAAGGAATTATAATAATATATTTAGAGTATGCATGTTATTATAGTGTAGAGTATGCATATACTTAATAAAGAAAGTTTATTTACATTTTGAAAGTAAATAATATTTTTTATTTAAATAACTTTAAAATAATATTAATTTAAAATAATTAATTTTAGAAACATATATATACATTTTATATTATTACTTTTGAATGTATATATTGTTAAAAGATAAGGTATTACATTTATTTTTCAAGTTTATTTTGTCTTATTTTTTAATTATTCTCGGAAGCAAAATCATTGATAAATATAATAAGGTAGCTCATGGGGCTTTGGATTGATGGTGAATGGGTGCACTGTTAAGGTACTCCTTGCGATAGGTCACTGGTTCAAATCCCTCGTGGGTGTTTACCTACCAAAAAAAAAAATATAAATCTAATGAAGTATTTTTTCTCAAATATATAAGATATATTTAGAGGTCCCACAAAGCTGAAATCCACTTTTATACCATATGTAACAAATTAATTGCATAAATTCATGCAATTAATAATCGACACACAAACTATTCAACTAATCAGTATAGAATTTTCGAAACCATTAGTAGGGAAGTGTTACATGGGGTGGCGATATTGGTGATTTCAGAGTTCAAATGCTACCTAGATCTTGCAGACTGCAACAAATTTTGTGGACAACTCTCCAACCAATCGTAGGTTAACTTCCACATAATTTTTCTACCACTAGCCACCCCTGATCCCTGAATGAACTAATACTATTAAGGAATCATTTTTCTCATAGCCCTATATTTTCCTGGAATGAATGAATTCTTTTCATATCGCTTTTCAGCCATTAAATAAAACAAATTCTCTCAAAAATGGAAGGGGATTGGAAGTGATCTCCATTCACACCATCCACATGTCAACATCCCAACTTTAATTTCCTTGTCTTATTTTTTTTCCCATAGAAAAAATCATAATTTCTATTAAAAGGAAATTACATTTTGCATATACTTTTAAGCATATTCAAATAGAGAGGCACTACCTATCTTCAACAAAATTATGTTCAGGGACATATGTGATCAAAACATTAATACCTTGTGTCCACGCAGGGAGGTATTAGTGGTTGTAAATATACTAAATAGGAGTTATATATATTAATCTAGCACTTTGTGAGTGTAGATAAAATGTCAAAAAAGAAACTATGAATATTTACAGATGACATATATATGAATTTTGTTTTTCCTGTGAGATCAATAGAATTTAAATTTATACAACAATATCCATAAATCGCCGATGGTAATGTTGGTAATGTGCACCATCACGTTGTTCCCCGATCAACTAGTTTTCTGGATCCATATTCATTTATTTTTATTATTTTTTACTTAACTCAACCTTTTTTTAAATTAACTTTTACTTATTTCATGTCTTTTTACTTTTTTAAAGCTTTACTTATTCTTACTATTTTTATAGTTTATTTTTAAACATTTATTTATAAACTTCATTTTATTTATTTACTTTATTATTTTGTATTCTTTATTTATATTTATTTTCTATGATTATTGTTTCTTTATTGATTTCTTTGTTTATTTTATTATATTATAAATATTATTATTTAATATTGGGAGTATTAGAATTAGAACTAAAATTAGGTCTTTTTTTTCCCAACTTTTGGAACCATGAATAAATCCTCATTGATCTATACCATAGTCTCAAGGCTTGCCCCAACGCTCACACCTCATCTAGCCCAAGGCAAACATTTGATCTCAATACTCAATGACTCTAAGAAACACACAACGCTAGCCCAATGCCAACCACACTCACTAAGGTGCACAACCCCATGCATCAAATTCCTCATGCCCCCTCTAGACATCGAAATCCCAATCCAATATTAGGTACTCAACCTCCTCAAGATGGTCCCATGGACCCCAAATATCTATCCATCAAGAGCTATATAAGACAAAACAACCACTAGCATATGTAGTGTTGATTGAGTTTGTCCCTAACCCATATGGTGTTACATATTCTCCCTCGTAGGTAAAGGCCATCATGAGATAATCAAATAAACCAACCCTCTTGGCCCATTTTTGGATTCCCTACAAATCACCACATCTCAACATGTAGAAAATGCATTATTTATAACATTATAATAAAATAGTCCATATTGGTTTTACCCCCCACTTCTTTGCTAAAAGCATTATGTATGAACATCAATGTAACATCCCTCCAAGAGATACCTTTCCTTACCATATATTTTTTTACATCTATATAAAGGAAATAAGCATGAAAAAACCCTTAAGAGCTAATGTAATTACATGTGTTGTATATAATTTGTTTTGATTTTTTCCACGAATAATTATGTAATTGCGATTGTGTTTTCCTTCGCACAACTTATTTAGATAGAGCGTTCAGTCCTAAGACACATTGTGTTATTCTTTGTTCTAGAAACATTATATTAGCTTCTAACATTTACATATCTTATAGCTAAAGACAAAAGTGGTTTCTAATTGAAAGACGCCACTAATGAATGTTTTTAATATATATTTGTTTCTTTGTTTTTAAGAAATAAAACTTAATCCTTCTATATTGTAACTTTATCTAACATTAGTTCTCATGAGATTATCATATATATATAGTAATCCTTGTTGGCCTTATGGATAATGTGTTTTCCTTGATGACAACCTAGTTAATAAAGATGTACTTGATGTCAAGATTGATGACTATGGAACTAATGCAGATTGGTACAGATGCTACAAAGGACATGGGAAGAAAAAAGATAGTTCAGTTATAGATGAATGACAAAATTAAAGTTTGAGAAAGTATACATGGTTCTTTTGAAGAAGGGTCACGTACATATGTAGGTCTTGTGAACAAAAGTTGCATATAAAAACCGAACCATATAAGTCTTGATAGCAAGGTTCATTACCATTGTATTGGTCCATAGTAATTTGAGCGACAATGTTAATTTGATCCGGTCAACAAATACTAATGACATTACCAAAGTCTTTAGCTAAGGTATTGGCTAAGGAAAAAGATATATAAAGAAATGGATATCAAGGTGTTTAGGGTGCAAGTAAATGGTTTATTCTTATGGGATTTGATCCGAAACAAATATGCACTAGAGAGAAAGGAGAAGACTCAGATTTGAAAGATACGATGACATGTTGAAATATATGATTGTTTGGTTTTCTTGTTTAAGGATAGATCTGTGGCTATAAGTGATGCTCTGATCTAAATATGCTTTTAGTAATCTGATGATATGATAGTAAGATATGCACAATAGTGTTGTGTTTGCCGTGAAGGATTGATTCAATGATTTAAGATTTGTACATTGGGTTGCTTCTAAATAATCGCGTATATACATAGATCTCTTTCTGGGTAGTTATGTATATATTCAATGATGTAATTTTTAGTATGTTGAGATTTGTATGTGGGTGTTCCACATCATAAGTGTGTACATATGTTGGTCTTCTTAATTATAAGTGCATATATATTTTGAACCAGATCTGATGAGGGTTTGTAGTGTTGCTTCATGATAATTGTTGATGATGTTTGTTTACTTGTTGTTGTCTATCAATGATGTCTTGATCAGTATGTGGAAGTGTTGTTTCGATTGATTTCTATATTGATTAGTTACAATGTTTGGGTATGGTTCAATGATCTTTGATTGTTTCAGTACTTTATTCAACGGGTGATTCAGGGTTACACCAATTCTGTTAGACAAAATATTTAGTGTTCAATAATATGATATTTGTACGTAGGTATTATGCAGAGGAAGCTCATACATACAAAGGTTTTATTAAGCATAATCGCATACATATTCTAAAGTTTAGATGTTTTGGTTGGGATTTGTATTCAATAGTTTGATGCTTCATAGATTTAGTGATTCATAATTATATTTTAGTATTTTAGTTTGGATATTTGTTTGGGATTATTGTTTGTGTGGGTCCAGTATGAAAATTTCATGAAAAGTGGCTTACAAGTTGTACGATGATTGTTTTATAGCTAGACATAGTCTAAAACATTATAAAAAGTATTCCACAAGGTGTTGAGGGTTGAATCCTTTAGAGTGGGGGTAGGAGCTCCATTCTGGTAGGAGTTAGTAAACGACTTTAGGGGGTTGTAGCTCCCTTCCAATGTGTTCTAGAGAATGATTGTATGTTGTAGCCTCATGTAGGTGGGTGCTTTCCTACTGGTAAAAGTCTGAACCAGTACTAAATGTAAGGAAGATTTTATAATAAGAAAAAAGATAGAGACAATGAATGTGGTTGTTTTCACCCACATTGGATTTCCACCTAAAATACTCATGTTCTATGTGTGATTTCTCATGTGTTTTTCTTTACTCCATACTAGATGGTTATTGAATTAATAATGCAATCGTTAAGCTAACTTACTAATGAATGTTATGACAAATTAATTAAACTATACATTGTTTACATTCATTGAAGTTGTGTACATACGCTAGTTGCATGAAGAAGAATAACATAAATAATTTTAAATAAGAAAGTCTGAAGTGAATTCAAATATTCATTCACCCCCTCTCAGTATTTTTTTGGAAATCCTTCTCTATATATGTACTTGAGTTCCCTTAGTTTGATGCATATGTATTAACACTAGGTTTAAGCACTTTATGTTTTTTAAGTGATAGCTATACATGTAACTCTTTTGTTCTTGACATATACATGACTAATATTATATTCGACTCTTATGACCAAGGATTTCACCAGTTTATTAAAGATTTTTTTATATTTCTAGATCATCGCACCACATTATAGTTTTATCGTATATGAACTAATCATACATTTGTAATATCTCTTAGCTATGTTATGTGGTTTATCTTCATAATTATTTGCAGCCATATTCAATCTTTAGAGTTTCATATATCTAGCCTTAAAATGAATCTAAACCCCTGATAGTTGTTGGTGATGTTATTGTGTATTGTACGCCTTGGAATTCTAAGTATTTATTGAATATTAATTGTCAATGTTGAGGTGATGTTCATGGAGCATTAAGTGTTGAGACACTTAGCCTTTTTCTTTATGCTAGAAATATTATATTGTCTTCCACCATTTACACTTCTTATGTATAAACATGATAAGAGTGGTTTCTACTTGACAAACTATGTTACTGAATGTTTGTAATATATACGTTTCTTTGTTTTTAAGAAATAAAACTCAATCCTTCTATCTTGTAAATTTATCTAACATGAGTTCTCATGATATATATACACATATATATGTACATGCATACTCTTAGTTTGATGCATATGTATCAACACTATGTTTAAGCACTTTATGTTTTTTAAGTGACAGGTATACATGTGCATCTTTTTTTCTTGACTTACGCATAGCTAATATTATATTGAACTCTTATGAACAAGGATTTCACCGCTTTATTAAATAATTTTTTTTGTGTTTATAGATCATTGCAGCACATCATAGGTTTATGGTATATGGACTAACCATACATTTGTAATAGCTCTTGGCTATGGTATGTGGTTTATCTTCATAATTATTTGCAGCCATATTCGATCTTGGGACTTTCCTATCTTTGGCCTTCCGATGAATCTAGACCCTTGAAAATTGTAGTTGGCATTGCTGTGTATTATTCACCTTGGGATTCTGAGTATTAACGGAATATTAATTGTGAATGTTGAAGTCTCGCTCATCAACAACCCTCATTCATTATATTATTTATCAATGATGGAGAATTTTCTTGTGGTTGTTCGAGTAACTACCTTCCTTAGATCACCTGAGTGGCTCGAATTTGCTCTGTATCCCTTCAGAGCGAGATCTCTGCAACAAGGTTTCGTTACTAAGTTCTTTTTTTCATAAAACGACAAATTCTTCTCTGTAGTCGTTTACTATTTCCTTAGGAGTTGCATCAGGACTAATAACATGGAGAGAAAAACATTTTTTTATGACTTCATTGGAGTCATCCTATCATGTTATCAATTCACCGACTCTGTCTACTTCTCTGTAATTTTTTGGTCCTTATCTAAATTTGTGTATTAATAGCTCGGCCTTCTGGGTCACATGTGTGCATTTTCATTTTATAACCATTGAGGTTCTTTTTTTTATAACCATGATTTCTACTTGGTTGAATTTCCCACGTTTCCTAATTTTCACATTTTGATATTAGAGTTGCAAGAAGCCAAACCAGGGTTTTCATAGGCCTCGTTCCTTTCTAGGTCACAAAGGGTTATGATTTTTCTCTATTAGGTAAGTTGGTTTAGTATCAAGGCACAATATCTTTGGAATTTACTTATCAGTTCACAATACTTCTTATTTCATCACGCACTAACCCTTTTCTTGACATTTTGGTTACATGTTGAAACGTTATGGAGCTAACCCAATTCAGGCAGGGTTTTACTCCATCTAACATCACTATTCTCCTTACTGTGGTTTCCTCTATTCATTAATACCTTCTAATTCTTTTTGGTTATGCACAAGTAATAGTTCGTTAAGGAACCAAAACATTAAGGCTATATCTCTTTGTCTTTACGCTCAGAGTTCTTTGTCTTGACAAATCTATCCATGTTCTCATACATATTCTCTTATAATTGTATACCAGGATTTTGTGACCATAGGTTTGACATCCGTATTGATATTAGTCCCTACCATCTCGCAATGGCTAGGCTCTATAGTAATCCATCTGCGATGCTATAGCATTAATTCGGGGTGAATTTAAGCGGATTATGGCAGGGGGCATAGCATTAATTCGGGGTGAATTTAAGCGGATTATGGCAGGGGGATTATGGCAGGGTATCTGCGATGCTATAGCATTAATTCGGGGTGAATTTAAGCGGATTATGGCAGGGGGATTATGGCAGGGTGACCAAAGTTTTCGAATGCCGCTGTCTTTACCATTGTCGTGATAACCAAAGTTTTCGAAAGTGACTGGGTTTGCCTTCTTATTTCGCCTCTTCCCGAGGCAGAAGAGGCTGGACCATAGGTTTATTTACCTTTATCGTGTTTATTATCTGTGGCGGTCGACGTATTCATATTAATGTTCGCATTAGTTCGCTAACATTGTTAGCGGTATGTTAGCATTAGTTCGCTAACATTTGTTTGCAGGTTGGCTATAACAGGTTTGTTTGCAGGTTGGCAACTATTGTGCATGATGTGGTGTACGTTTCGATGCAAGGTGGTGCAGGTGTTCTGACAGGAGTTCCCACCCAGGTATAGTGCAGTGTATTTTAGGCACCACCTTCATACCTTGACAGGAGTTCCCACCCAGGTATAGTGCAGTGTATTTTAGGCACCACCTTCATACCTTACCTGCAGGTTAGAACAAGAAGTGTTTATTGAGATCGAGAAATGGCAGATGTCAGGTAAGGCTTCTTGTCCTTGTGAGCTATTAATTTTTAATAACCAGGTAAGAAGATTGATTCTAATGTGGGGTTGCTATTTTACCTGTGTTATTTCACGGCCGCATAGCACTCATCGATTCCACCATAGGAGAAACCATCACCTTCTCCATATTTTTAATATCAGCCATGGCTTATGCATAAATCTTCCTGTAAGGCAGGCCAAGTATTCATTCATCAACCAACAACAGCAGCTAAGAACCATGGTAATTAGGTAAGAAGATTGATTCTTTTACTATATTTTTGCATATTGTATTCTAAGAACCATGGTACTTAGGTAAGAAGATTGATTCTTTTACTATATTTTTGCATATTGTATTCATGTTTCACAGATCAGTACACGATATTTTGTTTTACTTTCATATGTTCACCCGTAACAATCAATGCTTAACGCGAGGTTACTATTTTACCTGTGTTATTTCACGACAACTTTCAAAAATGGCTATCGCATCTGCGCTTTGCTACGATTTGGTGCGGAACTGAAAGCATATATCCGGAATAGGAGTTAGTAGTACTTATTTTGTCTCTTTCTGATTGAAGCCAGGAATTGAGATCTGTGACATGATTGATTGAATCCTCGTCAGTGCAGTCGACAACATTTTGATATTTCGCTTCATGGCATGGATGCTTCTCTTCTTTTCTAGTAACATCAGGGTTATTATCCTGCAAACCCACTATGCATGATGGAAATAATGCCAACCTGGTTTAATTGCTGACTTTGGGAATGCATGGGTAAGTCCTTACCTTTCCCCTGTTAATTCTGTATTCATCTCTTCCTATCGACGTTACTAAACCTTCTTTCTGTAGCATTTTCAGTATTTCTAAAAACAATACTCGGAAAGCCACGACTAGGAAGGTTAGCAATTTTCATAATGATAGTTAATTATCTAAAATCCTTGGCATTAAAGCTATTTTAAGAGATCAATTAAATGCCCTTTATATAGATATCTCTGGTCAAGACCAGTACCCTCTGTCGATACCTGCAAAAAGCCATCACATTTTGCAGCAATTTAATAATGATCGTAGAGGAGAAAAGTACTCGTGCATAGTACCTGCTACCGAGTTGTTAGAATTTATTTAATAAAATTTCTTTCGAATTTTACTTCAACATGGCCGAAGATACTACATACATGAAGATCGCCTCAAGCATCAAATATATTTTCTACCAAATCAAGAATTGGATAAGCATCGAACAAGTGCTTACAACTGAAATCTTTGGAAAGTTGGACAAAATATCCGTTAGATCAAGCGTGTCAATATGCCTTGAAAGGATCCATTCCTTCGCATGGGCCAGATTTTGAGCTTCTTGTTCAGAGTCTTGAGTGTCGTCTAAAAGGATTAGCACAAACAACAAATGTCAAAGAAGTCTGGAATTTCCAACAATATTATCGTTTAATCATAGAAATGACACAAATAACTATTCCTAATAATGTATCAAACAGACTGATATCTTACCATCAGATTCTGCCAGATGCTGATCTTCGGCGGATGTGTTCTTTAATTTTTCAGTTTTTGTGGAAATCATCAATTAGACCAGTTTACTTTTACAGAAGATCGCGGAATAAGATCATTTCACTTACTAGTAACGATATGATCCAATTCCTCGCCCTGTTAATATGAAGTAACGAATGAATGACTATCAAGAAGGAGTTACAATTGCATATTTAAAAGAAGAATTCATCCAAGATCTTTATCAACATGATGGAGTTAGAATCGCACATTTGGGGAAAATAATTCATCCAAAATCTTGATTTCGAACCTGTGACTTCTCTTCGGAGCTTTCAGAGTCAGTGCCTGTGGCAGACGAATCAGTCTTGTTCTTCTTCTCAAAGCCACTGTCCAGACTAACGTCATCTCCATCTTCAATGTCGTCGTTCTCGTCTTCACAAGGGTCTAGGATGCTTTTAACCTGAAAATTAGGATTTCTTTAAAATTGAGCTCGAAGCTTAAACGATAATGCAAATAAATATTTGGATATTACCTCGGGACTTCTCCGATCGTACCTTTAAAGCGATCATGAAATATTTGCTGTCAACGTCTCCAACTTTCATTTTCAGAGGAGTCCAGGACCATGGATTACTTTCACCTTCGCTGCAGCATCTGCAAAATGGAGGCTCATAGTCGGTTCGCTGCAAATTACTCACAAAAAGAAAACGAGCTTCATGATGTCAAATTAAAATAAAACAATGACTTAAAATTAAAAACATGCCCATTGGATTCTGTGGACAAATTGCCTTACCGTGACATCTTCGTAGTAGAAGAGCTTCATGAGTATTGTGCGCTAAAAATACGGTTATTAGGTTAATCTTTAGAACATAATCCTATCCAGCTGAATAGCGATGCTAAATTTACAATTTTTACCTCGTCAGGCATCCGATCAAGAGTCCTCATCAGCTGAACAAGCGTGCGTACCATTTTACAGGCAGAGCTTCTGCAATTACAAACATGTATTATTCTTTCCATTAGTGAAAATAAAAAAACTAGTGAACAGTTGATCCAGTGATTACATCTCTTTCCTTTCTGTGCTTGAGGATTACACTTGCAAGTGGTCACGAAAACCCTGAGTAAACAGTAAGACTAGATTCTTATTATTTGTAGCATGGTTCTGGTAGTGTTTTGCAGGTCTGGAGAGCCATGTTTCTGGCACAAGTGTTGCAGATTTGGAGAGCCATGGTGGTTCTGGCAGTGTGTTGTGGCTCTGAAGAGCCATGGATGACCCTCCCTCATAGATCAATTTTCAAAATCGTTCATCCCTTACTTGGCCTTGTTTCCCACGTTCCGTACAAACAAGTTGCTGCGTACAGACACGTTGCTGCATGCATGTCGATCACATGTCTCCTGTGTAACTTGTTGCCTTGTCGTGAAAGTTACACCTCACGTGAAGTATCGTTGAAATCTTTGGTTGCGATCTTAACCCCAAAAAAACGCTTAAATTATAGTTTATATGGCATCAGGGACTTTAATGTCCAATCCCATGGCCTTTCCCATGGCCTTTCCCCACTCCACATGTGTCTTACGATTCAAAGGCAATTCCATTGCATTTGAAAAGAAATTCAAAACAAAAAAATCACGGAGGTGTCACGGAATCCTTCGAGTTTTTCATAGCATTAAGGGCTCAACATGTCTCAAACCTTCAAACTTGGTTACTTGCATTTTTCATTTTTGACCGATTCATTCAACACCTTATCTTGTAAATTTCAATTAGTAAGTTTTTCTAAGGTTCATTTGATTATGGTTATACTGGGTAATCATTTGCTTAGCTTATTTTTCTAAAACAAAAATTGGTCTCCGCTTCGGTGCCAGAGCAATCACATTACGGCACAGTCAGTAGAGTCCAAAAATCGTGGATAATATTTCTTACAGCTTCCTTTTGTCACTGAGAGTTACGAAGAATAGTCATTGCCATTATTGTGAAATCGAAGACTCAAGGGAGACTCACGACACACCATCGACACTTCGTTGTGGGTGTACAAAATTAAAGTTCAGAAACGCAACGTTTATATTTGATATCTACAGCATCGACACTTCGTTGTGGGTCTACAAAATTAAAGTTCAGAACATAACATTTATGTTTGACCTCTGGTGCATTTATTTAGTTACTATGCGCATTCTTTAATCATGAGTAGTATTAACTAAGCACTACTGGTATAAGGTGTTCTGTTATGTGAGTTATAAGCTCTACTGCATATTACTAGTATCCGTGTGAGTATTGGTAATGAAAGAGCTTGATCAATACTTCTTCATAGAATTGTTGTAAGCTATTACGATTAGCTTGAACTAAGAGCTTGAACAGCCAATGTAACTTGCATTCCCATGATAGTTATGACTAAGCTCGTCTTACT
This sequence comes from Pinus taeda, assembly GCA_000404065.3. Taxonomy (NCBI): domain Eukaryota; kingdom Viridiplantae; phylum Streptophyta; class Pinopsida; order Pinales; family Pinaceae; genus Pinus; species Pinus taeda. The sequence goes on from APFE031313935.1 coordinate 75,817, forward strand.
GTAACACATCACGTATTATGCAGGCTGAACTTAATGCAGGGACTTGCTGCCTCGCAGCCTCCCTTGTTTGCAATTATAATGAATGTTCTAAAATGACAATCGTCAGTGAGAAAATACTATTTTCTGGCCAACCCTTGTGGGCTTCCTTTCACTATTTATAAAATGTATAATTAATTTGGGACTTTGTTCTACATTGATAGTATTGTTGGCCCTTGCAGCCTTCACATATGCATTTTTTATTTGAATTAGAAAAGTATTTTTTCATTTAGTTTTCTCATTATTACCTGACCATAATTATTTATTGCGGTTACTATTCAAATAGACTGTATGGTTAATTTGAGTAAATAGTTCTATTTATTAATGCAATTTCACAATGGCTATTTGGAACCATATTATGAATCAAATAGACTGTATGGTTAATTTGAGTAAATAGTTCTATTTATTAATGCAATTTCACAATGGCTATTTGGAACCATATTATGAATCGGTATGGTATTCTGTCTGCTTATGATTCTATTACATTGATTTTTTATATAATTTACTTTTAATTAATCACTGGAAATAAGGGTTTTAGCCAATTACCCTAATCATAAATCTTTAATGCAAGTAGTGAATAAACCTATCCAAATCCCAAATGTTTTCTCTATAATATTCCTTTTAAAATTTAAATTATTGAAATTCCTATCCATCATTGTGAGAAAGGGTGAGAATTATATATAATTACTCATTTGTTTCTTTGAAAAAAATCAGTCGCTTATATGTCAAATACTTATCTCTTGTATTTTTGGGAGTTATCAATTTTTTACTTATTAAATCCCATGTGAGACTTGTTATGGGATATACTAAGGTTTTCTTTCATACCTAATACACGAATCTTTGATTGATTCCTAAGGGAAAATGGACATGTATGGTAGAGTAAATTTGTTTTCCATACATCCCTCTCCTCTCTTTTAAAGACATTCTCCCTATCTCTATTCAATTCCCCAAGTTATCCCTGCAACTTTTAATTATACTTGACTTATCTATCTCCTCGTGCAAGACATTTGACGCATCATATCTTTATCTGGTCCATCATTCACTAGTAAGATTAGTAGCCTTGATTTATAACTACGTGCTCGAGTTAGAACATCAACATAGACACTCTCTTAACAGATTCTCTATAAATATTCCTTTATTTATTGTTCCAACATATAATGGCATAGGTAATACAAATACGGCATAGGTAATACAAATACTCATGATTTTCAACTTAAAGAAAATAAATCTGCCTACTCAGATTACTTATCTGAATGTTCTGGAAAATATGTCCTTCTACATGGCTACCCTTGAGCCAGTCCTATCTGTCAATGGAACTATTCCAGGAATTTAGGGGAATCCATTGTCTATTTCAGTCCCTCTCAAGTGGCTCAAACCAGTGTTTCTCTTCCACTAGTTATCACGGGGAATTGTTGTTTTTCTCTCCAACAACATTTTTCCATACAAAACTAGTTAGATGGAATTGATCTCCCGACAACATTTTTACTGGTTTGTATTCTTCCTTTTTTTCTTTAATTCTTTGCAGAAGAAACAAAAAAGAAAAATAATCCCCTTTTTGGAAGAAGTAGTTTATAATAACCAATAAATTTTTTTATAATATAAATAATAAACTCTATATGTAAACAAAATTATTATCATCCATCCCTGAACAATCGATGATTAGTATTATGTATATCATAATTAGGTCATGTACACAGTTATTATCATGAATTTAGTTAAATATTGTAAAGGCCTCCACAATTGTTCTAAGAGTTTTTCATTTCGTTGTCAGCAGAATAAAATACTACTGCTAAATACTCAAACTCATCCGAATTAGAAGGTGTGATGATGTCCAATTTAATAAATTTATACATCACAGGTATTTCGAGGATTTCGTATCAAACCCTAACCATGACAATTTGCAATAATTTTATCTTCTTGAGGATTCAAACCAACAATGTATTTCAGCCATTCATTGCACACGAACTTTATAATTATATTCCTCTTTTTTTAAAATAAGTTTCTTTGTTTCACCGCATTGCGGCTAGCACCGTGTCTACAGTCAGACACATATCCACAAAGAGAAGGAAACCAAATTAGAAATTAATTCTAACTTAAGAAAAAATAATTATCAAAAAAGTTGTTAGCGACAAATTGAAAATTAGGACTTCACAAGAAAAGGGTGAGATAACATCGAAGATCGAATAGATAAACCCTTTGTAACCACTTGGTGTACGCTAACTTAAATCCCATTAAAGTTATAGAATATATTCCTCGAATTTCCTAGCAAAAAGGACACACAAGATCTCCAGAGTTTTCAAATTTCCAGAAAATTTTAAAAAGAGTGTGTATCACTAAAACGAGGTTTCAGGTTATCTTGAGAGTTGTATCACAACAATACAAGAAGGTAAAATTACTTGGCCATCATCTTGGTGACAAAATCTTCTTGGAAGCTGTTTCCGTTGAAATCATCCTTACTTTGTCAAATCCACTCATCAAATTCTGATGGTTGCAACGTTCCCTGGCACTGGAAAAAATAAGATGGAGTTATATGGCAGTGTCAAGGGGATGGAGTTATATGGCAGTGTCAAGGGCTCTGAAGGTATCAGAGGGAAACACATGAACCCTACAGGGTCTCTGGCAGTGTCGATGGCTTTGAAGGTATCTTGGGAAACATATCAACCCTACAGGGTTTCTGGTTCAGAAATACAATTTTCCAAAAATTTATTCTGATTAGAATAATATCAAATATAATATGATTTTCACTTTCACTTAAATAAAACCACTCATAAAAATAATGATAATGGTTTGAAAATTTACCATACAATCTTTACTCTGAGATCCATCTAAGACTACTCATAAAGATAATGAAAATACTAACAAGGAGGTACTCTACCACACGGTGGTGGCACTGCCATATGATTTCGCAACAGCATCATCTGACTTTAGTTCAAATCTCTCTAAATCGTTTCACAACAGTGAAGAATATTTTTTTATATTGGCATCTCAACGACATTTGGACATGTGACGGTAACGTCTCCATCAACTACTCTTTTTATGATTTTTAAATTGCAGAACCTCCCAGATTGACGATGTTAAAGAACGTGGAACCTATTGCAACATTCAATTACTATGGGATGATGAATATCTCATGGTGGACAGTCGAGTATACGAATATATTGTTCTCAAGGTAGAAGAAGAATTCATGGAATCTCATAACGGATCTTGAACGACCTTGTCAAACTCACGAAGATCATTAAGAAAATCGAACTATGTAGAAAAAGATGTCAATATTTTGACAGGGACGGCTCAGAATATGCTAATGGAAAGTGCTATTGTTTCTGTCAATTTAGGGTTCTTCAAGCGAAACTCCCAGATCTAGGTTGATGCGTGCATAATTGGGGAGTTTTGATGAAGACTGCGTTATGTAATGGGCAGACAGACTTGAATAAAAGCATATCATACCGTTAACCCGAAATCTACACTTAACTAAAATTAAGAAATCTACACTCCACTAAAATTAAGATTTTTCCATGTCAGAACGCAAATTCTCATATTCGAAGTTACTGGACTTGAATTTTGAACCAACCACATAGAGTTTATTATGGCTGGCTTTAATTGTATTTTATTTATATGTTCGAATTATCACTCTAAGTTTTATTGAAAGTAATGTTTCAATGTCATGTGTAGTTGTGTTTATGAGAAGCTGTTGATTCCAATGCATAAGTTGGAGTCATGATCTAATTGTGTCAAAGTTAAAGTTAGAAATCTATATCCTATATATTTATATCTGTGGTGATCAATAAAATTATTAAGTATGATTTGTGTTGTGTGTTTAATCTCTCTCCACTCTCTCTATTTTCTATCATAGTATCCTAGCATGTTCTCATTTGACTCACTCTTTCAGAGGGCCAGGGAGATGTGAGAGAGCCTCAATGTTATTATTGTTAGTACATATTAGAATAGGGTGTTACAGTTTATTTTAAGTGTGTGCGATTTTTTTTTGTAAGCCTGTATCTAGATCTAAATAGTTTCCTAGTGTTGGGTACTGCAGTCTGTTTGATTGGCTTTGATTGGCAATAGAGTTGTGGATAATTTTTTTTTACATCTTAATCGTTCGGATTATTGTTAAGCTCCCAACGTGAACATAGATGTGGGCCAATCCGTTGAGAAGAAGCGTAGTATAAATCTCTGTTTCTAGATTTAATTTCTTCTCTCAAATATACTCTTCATAGTAGTGCGAAAACAATGTGAGAGGCAACAAATTTCTAACTTCCACACGCGGATCCAACTACTTAATGAATATCATTCAAGTGTTGGTTCACCTGTAGATTTGTGCCACTCCACATGTGCTGCTCAGAAATTTTGTAAAGTGGAGGATTTCCAGCACCATGTTGGAAATATAGATGCCAACTACTTAGTTAAACACTTTGACACCAGCCATATTGGTGAGAAGTATTTTTGCAGGTTGCGATTTTGTTTGCAACCGGAAGGACTAAAGTCTGAGCAGAAGTACATCGCTGACCATTTTGCAACACATCATAGAGTTTAAGTCACTTAATGGATTTTGGTGAATATGTATGGGCAAGAATTCACTCTGCTACTATTACCCACACTCCACAACTCACATGCAAGTTCAGAAAACCATTTATTATGTAAAATCGCCCATGATGTGTATTAATGTTTTCTCTGTCATGAGTTAATGATTCAAATGTATGTTTTGTATAAATATGAATGTAAAAGTCATTTTGAAAGTAGAGCAAGTAGAGGGGAGTGTGTAAGTCTGAGAGGTAGTGAGGAGAAAATCGTAGAGTAAATAATGGTGGGCACATCAAAACCATTTTTAGGGAGGTTTACAGACAGTTACTTCGCAACCTGCATAAATCATAGTAAGTTTTCTTGTTTTTACTTGCAGCTGCAACCTCCATTTATCACACGAATTAAAAGAATTGCTTTGAGGGTAGATTTTTTTTTTCCTTTTGGAGCATATTTACCAGCGGGTATAAAGTTTTGTTTGACATTCAGAAATGAAAACATCAAGCAAAAGCTTGAATAATCCTCAGATACCTCAATTTAATGGCAACAATTATGATTATTGGGCTATTATAATGAAGGCCCTATTTTCTTCTCAAGACATTTGGGATTTGGTGGAGAATGTTTTTCAAGAACCAGTAGATGCAACAATATACAATGCTTTGTCTCAAAAAGAAAGGGATTTGTTGAGGGACAACAGGGAGAAGGATGCAAAATCCCTCTTCTACATTTTTCAAGAAGTTCATGAAAGTATTTTCCCAAGGGTTGCAGCAGCAAAGAAGTTCAAGCAAACATGGGACACTCTCGAGACTCCCTACCAAGGTATGACAAAAGTTAAGACAACAAAACTACAAAGTTGAGAAGACATTTTGAAACACTTTGTATGAAAGATTCTGAGAATGTAGACTCTTGTTTTACACATTTAATTGGAATGGTTACTCAAATCAAGTCTCATGGTGAGACACTCGAGGAAAGGAGAATAGTTGAGAAAGTTTTTAGAATTTTTCTAGAAAGGTTTGATGCCATTATTGTGGCCATAGAAGAGACAAAGGATCTCAAACAGTTCTCAGTGGATGAGCTTCATGCATCACTGATTTATCATGAATGTAGAGTGAATATAGAAACGATCTCCTCCTTGGAGCATGCCTTCAAGAAAAAGTTTCATTTCATCAAGGTAGAGGAAGAGGAAGATCATATGCTAGAGGAAGAGGAAGAAGCCCACATAGAGGGTGAAGAAGTAGCCCTTCAAGCTCAAGTGGAAGGGGTAGCAATCAAAAACCAAGTCAAGGCCCAAGCCAAAATCAAGCACAAGGTTAGAGGTATGATAAATCTCAAGTTCAGTGCGATTACTGTAAGAAGTATGGTTATTATGCAAATGAATGAAGAAAGAAGAAATATGACATTAGTAACAAAGCAAGTGTAAATTTCACAAAATAAAATCATAACCATGATAGCATGTTTTTAGCTTGTATTTTAGCACAAGAAAAGCAAAGTGATATATGGTATCTATATTCAGGGTGTCACAACCACATGTCAGGGAACTTAGAAATGTTTTCTAATCTAGATGAAAGTGTGAAATCTGAAGTGACATTAGGGACTAATAGCAAAGTCTTTATCATGGGCAAAGGAAGAGTTAATATCCTAACAGAGAAGGGTGAAAATAATTACATCTCAAATGTTTACTTCGTCCATGGTTTGAAGCATAACCTCATAAGCAT
>APFE031313945.1:0-20510 GCA_000404065.3 Pinus taeda
ATACATATATCCAATGATAGCAAGATTAAACAAATGACGATTCACATGAAAGAATGAAACAAGATCATAGATAATAGTACCATACGTTATTTGGATCACTCCGCATATCAATCGCATTCAAATTCCTTTTTCCAACTTAGAAACACTTTCACATCAAGGCAATAGTGCACATCCCATCAAAGCTTTCTTTGTTAGAATTCTGAATACTGGCCCAGTCTTTATAAAAAAATATACCAGAAGCACAATAGTGCAACTTCCAAATTTGAGTTTATACAAAAACTGAGGACCCTTTCTAAATGCATGAAAGGGTCTATAAATACTAATTAAGCTAACTAACTACAAAAATAAAATGCTATTAATTGGTACAACTAAATCATGAGTATCTTCTCAACAATAGGTTTGTTTGCAGTCGGCAACATGATTCATTGTTTCGGATGATCTCCTTTTGATTTGAGCTAGCAGATTGCAAGCATCGGTTCCAATTCTAGAGGACGAGTGAGACGAAAATGTAGTTGAGCTGAGTATGTGGCATCATGGATTTCGGGAATGATACAACCAATCGCATCGGTTAAACATTTGAGGGCAGCCCTTTGACTGTATGGTTTTACTAAGAAAAACCAATAGGTATCCCAAGTTAAACTTTGGATGCCGACAATTAATCTTCCATTCTTCTCCAATTCTTGATTGCATGCTTGTTCCAATGTTTTGGCTGACAGAAATTTACCTAGAGTGCATTGTGAAATCATGTTAGACAGATAAAGAGTGTTATTGATTAACTCAATTAAATTACTTGTAGATAATCTGCATCTGGAAATTTCTCTCTCTGCTTTCATCAGCTGTGACTGCCATTCTAAGAAAAGGATCTCATTGTGTGACTCTAGAATTTTAGGTAGATTTGCGGCCTACCCTTCATTGGTGTCTTGTCAAGTAAGAAAGTTTGTTAGAGTCTCATCGGCCTGTTCCAAATCCTGCCTAGTATCAACTTATTTGCAACTATTGATGCAGTTATATCACAAAGGGGCTCAACCAGAGAAATGTTATGACATAACAGTCTTAACTATGTAACCAATGCTTTGTTGATTTGTAGAGCTTCGGACCTGAAATCTGCTGGTTACGGAAGACTCTTGAACTTCTCTACTTGAAGTGACAGTTGAGTGATTTGCTCATCTTTCATTTTCATCATTTGTTCATTCATTGTCTTTAACCTGGCCAATGCTTCAGATAATTCCTTTTGCTTTTGTATTGCGCTTGAGTCTATCCTTTGTTTCTCCTCAAGCAATTGCTTATTCAATTGATTGTTTATTTGTTGTTGTGTTGATAGTTGTTGTTCCTACTGTTCAATTTTCCTTTGTGCTTCAGACACCTGTGATTGCAATGAAACAATTGCTTGGTCCTTTTCTTTAAGTATATTACTTACTTCCGATGCCTTATCCATAGTGGCTGTCGAATAAGCTCCGACTTACTGAGAAAGTTTTGTTAGGCCATCGAAAGGGTTAAACTCTTCTTTCCACACTACATTAGTTGTCTCTGTTTGTGCTGGAAATAGGGAATATTGATCAAGTCTTCTCCTTTTCCTTTGTCTTTTCACTACAACCCTATGTTTGGGACTGTAAAATACATCTAATGGAGGTATGTCTTCTATTTTCAAAATAGTTTGATCAAATGGATCTTTTGGAATCATTTCTAAATCCGTGCTAGTGGATAGGCCACTGGTTCCTTCATTTGGAACCATTGTTGATGTTGTATCTTATCCATCTGTTACTTTGGGTGTGCTGGCACCTTGTGGACCTTCCAGATTGCTTATAATAGAGTCAAATTGTTGCCATTCTTGGAGAAGTTTAGGATCAATCTGAGTATCCATATTGATATTTTCGCTGCCCTTGTCCTGTTCTTTTTTCTACTCTTTCTCCTGCTCTGGTTCTTTTCCTTTTTCGAGAATCTTCCTCATGATGGATATTTTATTATTTTTTATATTCACCCTCCAAAGGGTCTTGATGAGTGTCAAAATATTCCAAGTCAACCTGAGGTGCCACCATTCTTTCATGGTCCAATATTTCCTCATGTCTTCATGGTGCTTCTTCTTCAAATTGCCCTCTTGCAGCCTCTTCTTAATGACCTCCCTTATATCGTCATGATAAGTCTTACATGTGTTTCATATTCATCCTCCCATAGCTTGGATGATATGGAGTCTTCCTTGTGATTTTGATCTTCAATCTTCTGCCATGATCTAGTGTCCCTTCAACTTCTTATTTGATAGTATTTTTGTTTCTTCAGCTTCACAAGTCTGTTCGTACATTATCTCCTCAAAATCCTCCTTGCAACTAAGTCATTAATGGTGATCCACTAATGCCTCCTAGATCCACAAATCCTTCATATGGTTACAACCAATATGAGACACATTTTCCTTTATCCATGATTTTCCTCCATGAGATATGCTTGACCCCTATCCCAAATCTCCTTCAAATCTTCAAGAGAATTCGAATTTGAGTCTTGGATGCCATATAAGAGTGTCTTGGAACCTTCCAAATCACTTACACATGTCACCAAAATCATTCCACCTTTAGGTATAAGCAAATACATGTTATTTTTCTAACTTTTAATCATAAATTCACTTTAAATACACAAAATAAATAACATTGGAAAATGAAAATATGAACCCATATGGTAATAGAAATATAGGGTTATGTAATGATAATGTGATTAAAGGAGGTGACAAAATGAGGATAATGGTGAAAATGGAGTGAAAGTGTATGCTAATTTGGCGGCCCAACAAAGAGTTGGTCTCATTTTCTTTTGCATTCAATCTCTTTATGGCCAAAGTTATTGAAAAGGGAACATTATGTTTCATCTTGGAGAGGGGAGAAAGTATTGTAAGAGTATTCATTTAATCCAATATCATTCTTTGTTTTCTTGCTTCTATAGTCATGGTAGTTTTATACGCAACACATTGAGCAACCTTATGACCAAAATTATGACAAGTGAAGCATTGACCATTAAGTAGAAATTCCTGTGAATATAGTACCATTTTGTGTAGTTTCCATTTTGAGTGTGGTAAGGATGGGTTATTTGAGAGACATTTGATCCCTCATTCCTTTGTTGAGAGCTGGAATTTTGTTTATTGCTTCCCTTTACTGCATTGAGATAACTTCCTACACCTGTTTTAGAATATTTTATAGTCGTTGATGGTTCTTTATTATATCCAAGGCCTGTTTTTATTAGAGGAAAGTGTTGTACTTTGATGATTTTTTCTAGGGTCTCAAATCCTTTAGCAAATCTAAGGTTTAAACCTTTTGTTTTCTGAAGTTCATTTCTTATACTTATTATTTCTAGTTCTAACTTTTCATTATGCTTCTCCCTTTCTAGAATTTGTTTCTTCAATGCCTCTTATGTTGGAAAAGGTAACTATGATCAGTCTTCACTAATTTACTTGAGTCATCATGTAATGTACTTGTCAAAATAATGAAGAATTTTTTTTATGATTATTGTTGTGACTTATTAAAGCATGGGTTTCATGCTTGGGTCGCCACGTTTTAGGTCAAATTCCCCATTGAGGGATTCTATGGTTTATTATGAGTCTATAAAATTATTGTACATTTAAAGAGACCCTTCTTGGGATTTTGAATCTTGTAAAAAGGTTTAGTATTGAGTCAAATATGAATTATGGAACCTCCACACCATGTTGGCCTAAGGGAACATCAAGTTGGCCTAAGACCCTATTCGAACCCATAAGAAGCCTATAAAATGAAGGAAATAAAATTCATTTGGAGCATCACTTGTCATCAACTTTGAATTCTCTCTACTAGGCAGAAGTGTGAAAATCTTTTTCCTAGGTAGAAGTGTGAAGTGGGTAGATGGGAAAGTTTGTTTCCGAGAAAACAAAGTGAATGAGAGTTTGGTTTAGTCTAAGGAGTCAAGGAAAATCAAAATTTTGGTGGTGGTCTCTCTCTACTTTGTGCTCTGGATTGGGAGATTGAAGTCTTCCAAGTTGGGTTGCTTCCGGAAGCTGTTAGTTGTTGCATAGTCAAATTTGTTGGGAAGAGGTTAATCTTCTGGAGGCTAACTTAGCATGGAGGGAAGGTCTAGTCTTGCTCTAGGGTGAAGAGTCTCAAATAATACTATTGAAAGGACGAATTACTTTGACTAGGTTTTCCCTTCAATGGGGTTTTTTCCCTGGCATGTGCCTACATCTTGTGTCCATTGTTTTATGTACTCTTGCTTTTGGTAATTTCTTGATGAACTAAAGAAAGAAGATATAAAGGATCATAATAATAAGAAACATCACAAGTAATTATCAAGATTGAGAAAATATTTACTGCTTTTCTGATTTTCCAACATGGTTTCAGAGCTTTGGTGAAGGAATAATAAAAAGGAATATCCATTCATAGGCACTATCTTAGGGAAGGAATCTATTATACTCAAGGAATATGTCTAACTCAATCAAGGGTGAGAAAAATATTGAAGGAGAATCTAACTTCAAATCTCGGAAGAAGAGGATTGACCTAATCCTCGAGAAGAATAAGGTGCTAGACTTGGTAAAAGGAAATGTAAAGAATCCTACTGAAGAAGCTAGTGATGCTGAAAAAGTGAAATTTGGGGATTTAGAATTGGTGGCTATGACTTTGATGGTAGAAGGGATAAAAGACAATATTGTCCAATTCATAGCTAACATAGATCATGCTCAGGATATGTATGAAGCCTTATCGAAGTTGTTCACCATTAAGAACATTAGTCAAGTAGCAAGTTTGAAGAATGATCTAAGGAACATGAAAATGACTAAAGAAGATACTATGGCAACCTTCTTTGTAAAGATAATTAGACTGAGGGATGATCTTTTGGCCATCAATGAGATTTTTCCAGGCAAAGAATTGGTGATCACTTCTATATTATTATTGCCACCGTCTTGGGGTGCATTTGCTCCAAGTTTCAACAATTGGAAGGTATCTCCCACCTTTGAAGAATTATGGACCACATGTAGTCAGGAAGAATTAAGGATCTCAATGTTTGAAAACCCTGAAGAAGTATCAAATGCTTATGTTGCTCATCATAAAGGAGAGAGATCAAAGGGACCAAGGAAGAAATTTGACATGTATAAGATAGAGTGCTATCAATGTCATTATAAAGTTCACTACAAGAGTGACTGTCCCGAGAATCTAAGGAATAAGAAGAGAGGAAGAGATCAAGCCAACTTTTTTGAAGAAGGAGACTCAAAGAAAGGCAATCTTGAAGAATCTAACATTAGAGACTTACACTATTGAGTCATTTTCTTTACATAACTTGTTTAATATGTTTTAGAATTTATATGTTTTTAACATATCTTTTGAAAAGACATTTTTGTATTGCTTTAAGTTTGTAGGTTTCCCTCAAAGTTTGGAGGGAGCTCCCAACAAATCTCAAATATAAGTACCTCATGTCTTTTTATTTTGTGTTCATGTACTCTTTTAGTTTTGATTATATAAAATAGTAATCACCTTTCTCCCTATGTTGTCTTAGCTAGGAAAAAACATCTACAAGAAGGTGGATCTCTCAAGACAAGGTTAGTCAAGAAACATAGGTATGCTTTGAATACATTGATTGAAGGGATTATTCATTTTATGATCTATTACTAAATTTTTTATGATTAGCTATATTGAATCTTAGTGATTCTTGTTTGGGTGATTCAAAATCTTGATAAATCTACCCACCCCACTCCTATACTTGATAGACTATGGAGAACCCTAGACAATTTTTGGAAAAACATAACCGAAAGGTTTGCTAGTTTGAATGTCTGAAACCCTAATTTCTAAGGGATATTGTGAAATGCTAGTTGAAGTTTTATTGGTGGTGTCATTTCTAGGATTTTGGTATGATTGGGAAATCCTAACTTGTTAGGATTGAGTGATAAGGTCTAAAATTCTCTAACCTTTGAAATTTTGGTAATGGCAGGTTTGTTATGTTTCTACATTGGAATCCTATCTCATTAGGGTTTGGTTGAATGTGTGATTCTACATTAGAACCCTAGCTCATTAGGGTTTGGTGGAATGTGTGAGCAAGACCCTTACATTGTCTTAAAATGTTTTCTTTCGTATGTGTGTGTTTGTATGATCAAACCCTAGTTTAATCAAAATGATTGTGTGTCTAACTCTTATTTGATATTGTTGTGAAGTTGGGTTTAACTAACACATGATATGAAATATATTTGCATGATGATGAAATTTAAGCATATATAGACATGTCCTTTTGGTTAAAATCCTAAGTTGGTCTAGATGTATTAATGTTGTTGGAGATACGATATGATTTTGTATGGTTATGAATTCCTAGATATGTGTTGACCTAGTCATTAATGGTAATGAGTTTTAGGATTAATGGAAGTACTTGTTTGAGATTCTAGGATGATGATATTTGGAAATCTAGGGTGTTGTAGCTAAACCCTAGTGAAGTAAAATTGTCTAGTATGTGTGATATAACAATCTGAAATCTATTAGGTGATTGTTGGAAATGAAAAAACTAGGGTTTAGCAGTTAAATCCTAGTAGTGACATTATCTAATGTGAAATGTAATGATATGAGATCTATGTATTTAATGATTGTTGAGATTGTGGAATTATAGGGTTTTGGAGTTAAACCTTAGTCAAAGTAAAATCTCTGCTATATGATGATGATTTGGTATTTGTGAAGAGATTGTTGAAATTTGAATTGTTGGTTGAATTTGATGATTGCTCAAAATTATAGGCTTTGCAAACCAACCCTAGTGGTAGCTAGTCATGTTAGTGACGAATTAATGGTTGATTGAAAATCTATGGGTTTGGAACTAACCCTAGTGAAAGTTGTTCGAGTTAATGACTAAGCTGTGATTGACTTTGATAGTTTTGTTTGTATGAAATCTAGGATTTGTATGAATTCATAGTGGGAAGTATAACATATATGTTTTGAAAGGTTGTTAGATGCCTTGAAGATCTATATTTGTGTGAATGGTTTCTTGGGTTTTCTATATGTTGTAGTAAGGTATGTCATACCTTTGGAAGACATATTGAAATCTTAGATGAAATGAAAGTTGAATTAGTCTAGGTTATATGACAAAGTCCCTAGCAAGATGTTGAAGATTATATGTCTCTTGTTTATAATTAAGTCAGGGTATCTTATATATATATGAAATTCTTCCGTATTTTTGATATGGCCAACATAAAGCTTCTATAGAATTGGTTGTAGTTTCTATTTAAATTGGTGCAGGTACATAATCTTCAACTTGGTGAAGATGCTCATTGATGTGATAAGCATGATGAGGTTGATGATAACATGGATGAAATGGTTGGAAGCCATGAAAAATTCTCTGATATCGAAAAAGAATAATTTTATCTCCTGGAGGAAGCATGAATAGAATAAATCTCCCTAAGATTAAGAGGGAGTCTAGATAAAGAGGTGCTTCCTGATTGAGAGGGAGGGAATATCTTGGTTTTGATTGAAAGAGTGTATTTCAGAGGATATGTTGCTAAGGAATATTCTGTCAAAGATTTGATTGATAGTCTTACTATGGAAAGTTAAGAAGAAACATCAAGTTGCCAGAAAGAGCCCAGATATTTGTATTTGATTATGTACATATGAAAGTATATTATTGATTGGGGTTGTATTTGTACAAGTGAATCTCTCAAAGGGAAGAATGTTGGTTACCAATAAGTTTGATTGGGAGAGATTGGACATTCTTGATTTGTTGGATCAAGGAGTGTTGAGGCTCTATGAGTGAAGATTTGCCTGGGCAGACATATGGCTGACACTTTGTGTTGATGTCTGGGTCTTGACCTTGGAAAGGTGGTGTTGATCATTGAGCTATGTTTTAGATACACACCTATATTTTTGGTTTGATGGTTAGCAAGTAAGCTTAATGGTACCTAGAGGGGCTAAAAGCTTGAGTCCATCTTAGTCCCACCTAGATAGATTTCCATGGTCAAGAATCTAGTTAATGGAATTGTGGTGCCTAAATGGTTGAGTCACTAGTTGGATAGATCACCCTGGTCAGAAATATATTTCATAGCATTGTGTTACCTAAATTGTTGAGTGGCTAGTTGGATAGATCGCCCTAGTCAAGAATCTATTCCATGGTATTGCGGTGCCTAAAGATTCTTCATGGTTCATATAGTTTGAGATATTCCATTGTATATGTAAATTATGAATACCTCCCTAGTTAAGAGGGAGTGTTAGAAAAATTAATTACGTTCAGTCTTCAATAATGTACTTGAGTCATCATGTAATATACTTGTCAAAAGAATGAAGAAAATATTTTTTATTATTATTTTTGTGACTTATTAAAGCATGGGTTTCATGCTTGGGCCACCATGTTTTAGGTAAGATTCCCCAATGAGGACTTCTAGGATTTATTATGAGTCTATAGAATTATTGTACATTTAAAGAGACCCTTCTTGGGCTTTTGAATCATGTAAAAAGGTTTAGTATTGAGTCAAATATGAAATATGGAACCTCCACACCATGTCAGCCTAAGTGAAGATCAAGTCGGCCTAAGACCTTATTCAACCCCACAAGAAGCCTATAAAAGGAAGGACATCAAATTAATTTAGGGCATCACTTCTCATCAAGTTCGAATTCTCTCTACTGGGAAGAAGTGCGAAAATCTTGTTCCTGGGCAGAAGTGCAAAGTGGGTAGCTTGGAAAGTCTATTGTCGGGAAGCCAAAGTGAATGCGAGTTTGGGTGAGTCTAAGGAGTTAAGGAAAATATAAGTTTTGGTGGTGTTCTCTCTCTATTTCGTGCTCTGGATTGGGAGATCAAAGGCGTCCAAGTTAGGTTGCTGTCAAAAGCTATTCGTTCTTGCATAGTCAAAGTTGCTGGGAAGAGGTCAATATTCTGGAGGTTGACTTGGTGTGGAGGGAAGGTCTATTCATGGTCTAGGGTGAAGATTCTCAAAGAATAATATTGAAAGGAAGAATTACTTTGACTGGGTTTTCCCCTCGAGGGGGTTTTTCCCTGTCATGTGCCTACATTTTGTGTCCATTGTTTTGTGTACTGTTGCTTTCGGTAATTGCTTGATGAACTAAAGAAAGAATATATAAAGAATCATAATAATAAGAAACATCACAAGTAATTATCAAGATCGAGAAAAATTTTACTGTCTTTCTAATTTTCCAACATCTTCTACTAATTTATCTTTTTTGAGATGAATTTTAAGTTGAGTTATTTCTTCAATGAGATTATCCTTTCTTCTAGGGAATCCATAAAAACATCATCAGACTCATCAATACATTTTTCTTCAAATGCCATAAGTAATTGATATTCTTGATTAGACTCACCTTCTTCACCATTTGAAAGACCATCACTATCTTCATGTGTGTAGAAACTTTTCTTGTTTTCAAACCTTCCTCTAAAATTTACTCTTGCAAAATTCTTCAATTTTTCATGGTTTTCTTTATAAGGACATTTAGCAGCATAATGACCAACCCTTCCACAAGCAAAACATTTTAAGGGGAGCTTACCTCTAAATCTATCAGTTACTACTTGGAGTTCCTTTATGAAGTTTACCTCTTCTTCATCTGATACGTAACTTGATTCCTTAAGCTCGTCCTTTTATTTTCCTTTACAAGTAGATTTGAATGTTGCTTCTTAGATATCTAAGGGAGCCCCTTTTCTCATTTCATAAGATATTAAGATCCCATGAAGTTGTTCAATAGTAAGGTTCTTCAAATCCTGTATTTCTTCAATGGAAAATACTTTCGAATCAAATTTTGGGGTTAGAGATCTTAAGATTTTCTCAACAAGCATTGAATCTTTTACTTCATCACCAGTATTTCTCATTGAATTAATGATCTCGTCTACCTTAATTAAGAAACTTGCAATAATTTCATCACTATGCATTCTAAGAGTTTCATATTGAATTCTAAATGTTTGAAGTTTGGCACTCTTTACCTTAGTGTCACCTTCATAACTTTGGATGATCTTGTCCCATATAGCCTTTGATGTATTCAACTACATTACCTTCACAAATTCTTATTGTGCCAAGCTTCCCAATAGATTGTTGAAAACCGTTGCGTTGGCTTCATATTTTTTCTTGTTTTCTTCCTCTATAGGAATGGAGGATGGATATTGATAGCCTCCTTCAAACATTTCCCAAACATCAGCTCCAAGTGACTATAGAATTCTCTTGTTCCAACTTTCCGTAAAACCAAGTTGGTCCCATTAAACAATGGTGCCCTGATAGATGCAACTCCCTCTTGATTTCTCACCTTGATGAATCTTCCTTCAAGAGATCAAGATTCTTCTGAAGGACCTGCTATGATTCCAATTGTTATAAAAACTATTGAAGGGGGGCGGGGGGGTGTGAATAAGTATTTTACACACTTTCAATTCCAATTTATTATTCTAATTATTATACATGACTATTGTAAAGGAAATTAGCGTATGTACGCAACTTTTACTACAAAAACCTGTGTATATCTAGATAACTTATCTGATCATTTGTACAACATTAATCAGTGCATTATTATTCCTTTATTCATCAATTAAATAGTAAGTATGAGCTATTAAGAATAAAATAGAACATAAACACACACAACCATATGAACACCAGGATTTTTAGGTGAAAACCCAATGTGGGAGAAAACCCACCACTATTGTCATTTGTGTCTTCTTATTTTATTAAAAATAATCTTCTTATAATTGTACTAGCGCATAGTTTAGCCAGTACAAAGGCTCCTACCTGCAGAAGGCTACAACCTTATCTCGTTTTCCATATCCTATTGGAAGAGAGCTACAACCCCCTTTGTGAAGAATGTTATCCTCAACTTTTTGTGGATCACTTTTCATAATGTTTCAAACTAAATCCACTCTTAACAATTCTAAAAGCAACTACTCAAATAATGGATAATCAAATATTCTAATGTAACCAATGCAACTTGATAAATCCAGAATAAATCATACCAATGCATAGCCACTCATCAATATACTAAGAAAAACATTGTTACCCATCACAAAACCAATTGTTACTACTGCAAAACCTAATCAAACATGAACACTTCTCGTGAAGAATACCTGCGTACAAATCTCAAAATATTGATAACTAAATCTGAATCATTGTATTACTGAAAAAATCACCCAAAGAGATATTGAAGCTAACATAAATCACTCAATCAAATACAAATTATCACATATTAGAATCATCACTTTGTCAACTTCTAATTCATAATCAATTCATCCCAATCTATTCTGTCAAACACATCTTATTGTAAGAGAGACTTCATCAACATACATAAAAACACAGCAAAAACATATCAACCGTTATCATCAGTTCATACTGCAAAATGCAAGTTTGTGTATGCGACCCTTGTAAGACACTTCCATGTATGTACATGCTTTTCATACTTGACATCAGTGTATATATTTGTCCATACTACATAATATATGCATGACTATTCAGAAGGAGATCCACATATGTACGTGATCTTGCAGAGGAAAACCAGTGTATAGATCTGAAATCACTGAGTCATGCTTTCGCTAAAACCACATAATGTACTTTGCAACCCTTATTGTCTCATATTCATGTCAATGTATCATTAACACCATAGATCTATCATAAATAGATATTTTCAACAAGCAAATCAAACAAGTACATATGATACCATACTTCATATTTTTTAGATTTGTGTATTTTCCTTGCTCCTTGGTGCACACCTATTTCAGATCAAATCATTCATAGAAAACACAAAACTTGCACACCCAACACTTTGATCTCCATCTCCTTATATATCTCAGGTCTTAGCCAATACCTTAGGCTAATATCTTAGTAATTTCATGGTATTCTTTGCCAGGATCAAATATCCATTGTCGTGCTCACTACTATGGGCCAATACCATGGTAAAGACCCATGGTATTGACAATACCATGGTGTAAAAACTATACACGATTTTTCTTCACCATACTTGCTTATGTATGCGACCTTTATTCATAGGACCCACGTGTACTTTCCAAAATTTACCTTTATGATTCCTCTGTCTCTGAACTGATATTCCCTTATCTATCTTGTTAGTAAATTATATATTACAGAGCAATGGAACACATAAAATATTGCAGAAATATAAACACAAAAAACGCATAAAACAAGAGAAACAAAGATATATGTGGTTCACTCAGTTTGGGCCATGTCCACGGAGAAACAACCAGTCCTTCCTTTTATATTATCCAGCAAACTGAAGAGATACAACCTACAGCAGATCTGATGTAATTCTCTCTTCACTCTTAATCTCCTTTCTCTTCTTCACTCAAAATACAAATCTACATAAACACAATACAATTTCCTCATATATAGTGAGGGGTTTCCTTCTAGGGAAAAAAACCCTAAATTAAACATAACTTCTACCATCAGATCTCCACCTAATGAACGACCCAGATTCACTATGAAATTACAAAATTTTACAAGGCAATTTTGCATCTATTTTTAGCTTCAAAGGCACTGCCCTTGACCCCCCACCAGGGGGGGCTCCCAAAGGTCACAGCCACCCCCCTAGCCCCCCCTGTAGCGTATATTTTACAGGTGGCATTGCTACCACATTATGAACTGGGGTCCAATGTGGCGATACCTCTAAATAAGGAACATAATCAGGCTACACACCCAACAATCTCCCACTTGGAGACTAATTATAGCAACTCCACCGCTGCTTCATTTTATGGACAATGACTCCACTTTGGACCTGGTTGTTTCTCATATTCTTCATCATACTTGAAGACCAATTGAAACTGAGAAGATTCTCAGTTTCTCCCTAGTTACAACTTTTGTTAACATATCTCTAGGATTTTGGCTAGTGTGTGTCTTTTCCAGCTTCAACTGTCCATCTTCCAACGCTGACTATATGAAATGGTACTTGAGCTGTATATGTTTAGTCTTGGAATGAAATGAAGAATTCTTTGAAATATGTATGTCACTCTGGCTGTCACTATATAACCCGCTCAAATCTTGCTTCTTACCCAATTCATCCAGAAACCTTTGCAACTAAATCATTTCTTTACAAGTCTCTATAGCAGCAACATACTCTGCTTCCTTTGTTGTGAAACAACACTTTGTAGTTTTGAGACCCAACTGGCAATTGTTCCACCTACAGTAAACACATACCCTATTGTGCTCCTCTTGTTATCTCTATCACCCACCATATCTACATCAACATATCCCTGTAGAGAAATGTTTGAACCACCAAAGCATAATGCTTGATTTGTGGTACCTCTCAAATACCTGAGAATCCACTTCACCACCATCCAATGTTCTTTTCCTAGATTGTTCATGTACCTACTTACAACTCCCACTACATGTGCAATATCAGGCCTTGTATAGACCATTGCATAGATTAAGCTTCCAACTACCAATGCATATGGAACTTTAGACATATGAGCCATTTCTTCCTGAGTCTTGGGACACTCTTCCTTACTTAATTTGAAATGGCTATCCAAAGGTATACTAACTGGTTTTTCATTCTACATATTAAACCTTTTCAACACCTTTTCTATGTACTCACTTTGAGACAATGTTAATTTGTTATTCTTCATGTCTCTAGTTATTCGCATACCAAGGATTTGTTTTGCAGCACCCAAATCCTTCATTGCAAATGAGTTCGCCAATTTTCTTTTGAGCACACTTATTTCCTGCATGTTAGAACCCACAACAAGCATGTCATCTACATACAATAACAATATAATATAGATGTCATCATTTTGTCTTTTGAGATAAACACAATGATCACAGTGACATCTAGTATAACCTTGTTTAGATATAAACCTGTCAAATTTTAGATACCACTACCTTAGAGCCTGTTTTAAGCCATACAAGCTCTTCTTCAACCTACACACTAGTTTCCCCTTCCCTTTTACCTCATATCCTTATGGCTTCTACATATATATCTCTACCTTCAAATCCCCATGGAGAAAGGTTGTCTTTACGTCTAACTGCTCAAGATGAAAATCTTCAGCTACTACTAGACTTAAAATAGTTCTGATTAAAGCCATTTTTACAACAAGATAAAATATCTCATCAAAGTCTATACCCTTTTTATGTGCAAACCCTTTCACCACAAGTCTAGCTTTATACCTTTTTCTACCTCCATCTTCTTCCTTCAACTTGTAAACCCATTTATTCTACAATGTTGTTTTACCTGCACGCAACCTGAATAAGTCCCAAGTTTGGTTATGTGCTAAGGAGTCCATCTCTTCTTTCATGGCTTGCTCCCACTTCTTCCTTGTTTCTACCTGCACTGCTTCTTCATAACATTCTAGTTCACCAGAATCAGTCAATAGTACATAATATAATGAAGGAGAGTATCGTTCTAGAGGTCTACTTATTCGGGTATATCTTCTAACACAACTTTCAAGTTTTTGAGGTGCTTTTTGCTGTTGTGTTTGTTGTTCTGGTCATTGATTATTATGATTTTCAGGCACCATCACTTTTTTTGTGATCTCATCAAGCACTGTGTATTCTCTATTTTATTTTTCTTGTTTATTTTCCTACAGTTGATCCTTATACAAAACCTTTTTCATTAAATATGACATCTCTGCTTCTAATGATTTTGTGTTTTTCATAATCATAAAAGCGATAACCAAAATCATTAACACCATATCCAATAAAGGTACATTTCTTTGATTTTGCCTCAAGCTTGTTCTATTTCTTTATTAATGTGGACAAAGGCTTCACAACCAAAAGTTTTTAAAAATGAGTAGTTTACCTTTTTACCTATCCATGCCTCCTCTAGAATACCACCATCCAAGGAACTTGAAGGCCCTCTATTTATTAGATAAACAAAAATATCTACAGCATCTGTCCAAAATTTTGAAGACATTCCTACATGCAATCTCATGCACTTTGCACATTCCATGATTGGCATGTTCATCCTTTCTTACACACCATTTTCTTGTGGTGTTCCTAGAATTGTCTTCTCTTTGCAAATTCCATTCTCTGGATAGTGCCTATCAAACTCTTTGCTGCAATATTCACCTCCATTGTTTGATCTGAGACAGTTCAACCATTTTCCTATCTCATTTTCAACCAAAGCTTTCCATTTCTTGAAAGTATCAAATACATCATATTTATTTCGAATACAACAAATCCAAGTTTTTATGGTTGCATCATCAATAAAAGTAACATAATAAAAAGAGCCACCAAGAGATGATACTTGAGCATGTCCCCATAAATTTGTATGCACAAACTCTAATTTTTTGCTCTTATTTTCTTTCCCAACTCTGAGGAATCTGACTCTCTTATGTTTTTCATAAACAGAATTCTCACAGAATTTTCAATCAACATGCTTCAAACCTAGCGAAAATTTTCTTGAGTGAAGAATATGCATCCCCTTCTCACTCATGTGCCCGAGCCTATGATGCCACAATGTCGTATCTTCTCTTGTAGAGGTTAAAGAATTAACAGAATTAGAAATACCATTGCATAAATACAATGTACCAACCTTTTCTCCTTTTGCTATTACAATGGATCTTTTAGTGACCTTCCAGATTTTATCTGTAAAAGTAGCCACATGGCCTTCACCTCCCCACTGCCCTGTTGAAATAAGATTTTTCTTGAGATCTAGAACATGCCTTACATCCTTCAATAGCCATGGATTTCCATTCTGCTGTTTTATGAAAATTTTACCCATACCAATGATTTTACAGGGTTTATAATCATCCAATCAAACCTGTCCAAAATCTCCTTGAACATAATCATGAAAATGTTTCCTATTAGGTGTGGCATGGAATGAGGCCCCTGAATCTCCCTCCCAGACATCAATAATATTTTCTAAAGAAAGAATCAAAGCATCTTGCAACACATCACCTTTCACATTTTCTTCATGATTGTTTTCTTTTTGTGCGTCTCCTTCTTTTCCCTTCTGAGACTTACAGTCTTTCTTCAGGTGTCCTTTCTTCCTGCATTTCCAGCACACTATCCCCGATCTGGACTTTGATCTTCCTTTCCTTGACTTATTGTGATATCCTGGACTCTTTCCTCTTTCCGTTTTTCTTCCCCTAGTCTCTGTAGTCAAAGCATTACCTGATGCCTCACCAAATCTTTTCCGTCGCATTTCCTCGCTAAGGATTGCACCGACAACATCATCAAACTTTAAAGTACTAGATCCAGAGACAGAGTTACTAATGGCCATAACTAAACCATTCCAACTTTCTGGCAATGAGGACAGCAATAATAGAGCCCTAACCTCATCATCAAAATTTACCCCTACAAAACTTAACTGACTGATAACTGTATTAAATTCATTTAAATGATCAGCAAAAGATCCACCTTCTAACATTTTCATATTAAATAAATGCTTCATAAGAAATACCTTATTTGAGGCCGAGGTTTTTTCATATAGTTTGGCCAATGTCGACATTAAACCCTTTGTTGTCATTTCCTTTGAAATATTAAATGCTACCCATGCCACTAGGCACAGCCATATTGTTCCAAGTGTCGTTCTGTCGATAATATCCCATTCTGTGTCTATCATACTCGTCGGCTTCTTTGCCTTTCCGCTCAATGGTTGGTACAGATCTCTATGATACATATAATCTTCCATTTGCGTCTTCCACAACTGGTATTTTTGGCCATTGCTCCCACTCGAACCTACCATCTTCCGCCATTACGCCCACTCGAATCAAGAACCCTTTTCTCTTGCGAGTTTATCAACCAAATATACATTCGGCTCTGATACTAATTATTAGTAAATTATGTATTACATAGAAATGGAACACATAAAATATTGTAGAAATATAAACACATAAAACAACAAAGACACAAAGATATGTGGTTCACCCAGTTTGGGCTACGTCCACGGAAAAACAACCAGTCCTTCCTTTTATATTATCCAGCAAACTAAAGAGATACAACCTACAACAGATCTGTTGTAATTCCCTCTTCACACTCAATCTCCTTTCTCTTCCTCACTCAGAATACAGATCTACACAGATGCAATACAATTCCCTCATATATAATGAGGGGTTGCCTTATAGGAAAAAAAAACCCTAAATTAAACATAACTTCTATCGTCAGATCTCTGCCTAATGAATGGCCCATATTGAATATGAAATTACAACGTTTTACAAGGCAGTTTTACATCTATTTTTAGCTTCATGGGCACTGCCCCTGATCCCCTCCAGGGGAGGGCTCCCAAAGGTCACAGCCGCCCCCTTGGATCCCCCTTGCAGCGTATATTTTACGGGCGGCGTTGCCGCCACATTACAAACTGGGGTCCAATGTGGTGATACCTTTAAATAAAAAAGATAATTAGGCTCCACACCCAACATATCTCACTTGTAGCATTTGCATAACCATCATGTTCACATCTTTATCAAGTAGGTTTCCATCAAGGACAACACATTAGTCATAAGGGAAACAATGGCATTGGAAAAGGCAAAGAGGCAATAATTGGCATCTAATTATGAGATATAAAGGAAAATAGGAGAAAATGAAGGTGAAGAGACCACATATTTGTATGCAAGGGAAATTAGAAGAAAAAGGAAAAAGGAAAGGAAAAGACTAGAAATCAATGATAAAAAGGCATCAAAGAAATAATACATAACTTTTTCCCATTTTTGGAGTAGGTGTAGTAAAGGAAAGATAACAAGCACTTGGACAAGTAAGCAAGGGAAGGAAAAGGACAAACAAAGAAAAGTGAAGGAAAGCAAGGAGAATGTTGGATCAACAGATTCAGCAGGAAGATCTTGTGGGTAACAGGTTGCATGTGTGATTTCCTTTCTAGGATTTGAATGCATGGTACTTGCATTTGTTTATTTGTTTTTTTTTCATTGGCATGGGTTTTTTCTCGTTTGATAATGGTTTCAACCTTGTCTTTCCATTTCCTAGATAGCCATGGTGTGATGTGATTCATTCTTGGTTGAGCTTTGGATTTCCATAAGGTTTTTGAAACCGGTGAGGTAGTATCAAGAAAATCCCAAGGGTTGGGGATGGACATGGTTTTCTCTAGGAAGCTCTTGACAGGTGGGTGGAGACAGGAAAATTTCTTAAGGTATGGTGAAGGAATTTTGAGGCATTCAAGCTTGGTTTGGTTTTATGATCTTGGGATTATTTTAGGTGGGATCACAACAACTTGAGGTTGGAGGTGATTTAACCTCTGGATTCCTTGGTTGATTATGTCTTGGTTTATCCCATGATTAGTTGAAAGAAATATATATTTTAGCCCAATTTATGATCAGGTGGTACATGGAAGTCCCCAAATTGTTTGGATTTTGAGTAATTTCATATGATTGTTCTTCTAATATAATTAATGAGCACATGTACTCTTTATTATGATGATTTTAGGACAAAATTGTCATGGTCAATATTCTTGTTATATATTTTTTATAAGCATGGTTCTATTATGTTCTTTAACTATGGCTCTTGTTCATGATTTGATAAGTATTTGAATGGTTGATAAATGCATGGGCTAAAAAGTGTTGTTGCATCTAGATTGAGAGGGCATTGATCCTTCTTTGTGATTCTCGGATGGAGTTCAAATGTTTATAATCAGATATGCATTCATGACCTATAGCTTATATGTTTACCATATGTTTGACGAAATGTCTATTGTGTAATAGGCATGTCTAGGTCAATATATCATTCAAGTTTGAATGTTTGGCATTGTTAGCATCTTAATCATGATTATGGAAAGTTACAAGCAGTTCCCAGTAGTGGTATGGAGGCTAGCCTAAAAAGGTGGCACAAATCTAATAACCACAAGCACAAAACTAGAAGATTTGGGTATAGGATTATGGGTGCATTTGTAGCCTCATAACTGCATGCATGTTGTATTTTGGGTGTGACTTGAGTGTTAGGCTTATGGAAAAGTAGTTACAAGTTAGGATCTGATCATTTGAGGTTATGGACTAGCTTCTGCGTGATCTAGTGCTCCTGATAGCTATCAATAAGTTTTTGGATTGTGGGCCCCACTTCAATAACTAGAACTTGGAGGTATGACCATATCACAGTATCACTCAGCTCATGTTTGTTGGAATTTCTAAGTCTAACTATTAGAAATCCTTCATGTACCTTCTGATTTATTTCTTCCTACTTGTTTTGTTTAATTAGCAAGTTATTTAACATGTAAATATTGAAAATAAATACAAGTACATGCTCAACACATTACAGATCATCAACTAAAGGAAAAAAAAAGCACATTGTTGGACGAATAAATCGATCTTGTGGATAAGGCTGATCTCCCTAGTATCAATAGATATCTAGCAACAAGCAGGACAAGAAAATCTACATTTCTCTAAACATACTATGATTCATTAATAAAAACTAAAGAGGTGTTTAGACCCTACCTTAAGTCCAACGCTATTTTGTGGCATCCATGCTCCAACCGTCCGAAAGAGTTTCCTTTTAAGAACCTGCAATCACAAACAAGCACACATCAAATAACACCTGCATAGCTAATATAATAAATCATGTTCATCATGGTGATCAAGGAATCCATGAAATAAACCATAAAACACAGCTTACTGAGAAAAATAAACTTGATTGTATTAACTTTGAAATAGAAGAACTTTACAACCTTGGTGCCTTGATGTTGTACAAGCTCTTCCCAGGGTCCAAACAGGAATCTATTCTACTTTGACAAGACTCACTCTCTTCCAAATGACATCAAAAGGTATGTCATATCTCCTCTCAAAATCTCATTTAGGAAGACTAAGTTCCAACATCATTTACCCTGGAAAATATTCAGCTTTCAACCTCCCCAGTAACCAGCCCAATGCTTCATTTTATAGTGCAAAGGAAGGAGGTTACAGGTCCACCATTGAAGGGATAGAGTCCTCCTTCAAAGGGATAAGCTCCTCACATCAAGGGTTTAGCTCCTTAAGGTATGGGATGCATGAACTTTTAAGGAGCGAACTTGTAACCTCAAGATTCCCTCTAGAAGCTTCCAGAAATGACTCAAAGTGAGTTTTTAAGAATTTACTTGCACCTTTTTAACTTTTACAGGGGTCCGCACCCATAACACAGATACAGAGCGGTCAGGTGCGCAGGGGACTTGACCAATAGGTGCGGGACCGCAGGTAATGCTAAGAGAAAGTGCGGAACCAGAGTTTTAGAGATTTTTAAGGACTTTCTCTTGTTTTCAAGGCTTGATATAAAGAACTGAGGTTTAAGACTTGCAAAGGAGGAAGGTATGAGTGGTGATAGACTCACACTAATTGCAGAATGTCAAGGTGAAAATTTTTGTGCAACAGATTGCCCCCTAAAGTACGATGTCTGTAATAGATGAGGATAGTTTTGTCATCTAAGAAGAGTGAAGTACTTTATCACTTCAAGGATTTTCCTATGGACACTCCGGTCAGAACCTATAAAAAAATTCAATGCAAAACATATATATATGAACATATCATTGTTGAGGTAGGCATTCCCATACTCAGATCAAAACTGACTAGAAAACTATCTAAACTGCTCTGATATAGGAATGATTTTGTAATACTTCACAAGCATAGACACATGTAGACACAGTATGGGCGCAGCCATCTGTTTATGGATAGTCTACTGTATAATGAATAACAAAATTCCTCGCAGCCTAGATGGTGGA
>APFE031313945.1:23466-153842 GCA_000404065.3 Pinus taeda
TAGTACGATTCTATCCATGTGAATGAATGTGTCGAAGTTGAACATGGTAGAAACCACTTGATTACTAGTCAATGATGTGAATTGTTAACAAGTGTGAGAGAAACCACCAGTAATGTTAATGGCCCTGGAAGTACTCAATACAATCCATGAAATGTGAATAAATGAGTTTATGTCGAACACATCATAGAATCCTTTGATCGAAGGTCAATGATGCAACCTATCGTCAAAGGCAAGAACCTTCCATTAGGGCATGTAGATTCCAAGGTACTAACGATTTCTAGATCATCTTTCTAGATAATGAGTTAGAGTCGATAGAAAGTGATCCATCGTAGGCAAGCCCACAACACAAAATCATAGATCAAGTTTTGAAGAAATATATTTGGCAAGGACTAACTCAGGGATGGTCAAGATGGATGATAGATATTTTGCAAATGAATGGTTTATTTGAACTGACCTCTTGAATATTTAACGACACCGCAGATGGTTTGGTGACAATTGACCCAAAGCTAATACCTAGAAACTGGCTAAAGACTTTCAATATGGTTTGATTAACTATTAGGCAAAGGATTTCCCAACCTAGGTGAACAAAAAGTGTCGTGTTCAAGAGTGGTTAACTTCTTTTCTAAACACAAAGTATAACAAACAGGTTTATTTTTCTCTCTTTTCCCCCACCATTTCTGGCAAGTACCTCTTTATTTTTGACAAGCTTGAGGAGGATAACATTTGCTTGATTATAAGCTTATCCTTCGGATGAGTCCAACTTAGTTTAAAATTCGAACCCTAAGAAGGAGTGGTCTGTTCCTGTTTAAAATTGAACAGGTCCTTTACTGTTGAATTTTAACGAGTCCAGTATAGGAAAAACTCGGTGTTTTTCAATTTTAGGGAGTCAGAAGAAAAACTTAAGAAAACTCCATGGTTGTCCTTTTTCGTAAATTTGTGCCCCCCAAGCCCGAAAAGGTATAAAATGATACTTGAGAGAACCGCTTGACCATTACGATCAAGGAGTACTTTTCATAATTAGTGCATTCAATCTGAAAATAATAAAAAAGTGATCGAAAACACGTTGTTTTATAACCAATATCGAACTTGAAACGACAAAAGTTCGGCAATCTTTTCATGTTTATACGGTCAGGAAAGAGTTGTAAGTGGACCGTACTTTTAATTTCGTTTTAATGACTTTAAAAGGAAAAAACTTGGCAATCTTTTCATATTTTACGAGTCAAAAAAGAGCTTAAAGAGGACTCCTATGTTTCATTTTTTCGTCATTTTTGGAAGAGTCCAAAAAAGTGAAAAAGTATGCTCTTTGTTGAAAATGATCAATTCTTCCTAAAAATCCAATATTATTCACAAAAACTCAAAACATTACTCATACCTTTTTAAAATAAATAAAAAATGCATCAAAAGTTACCTTTCTAAAGTGAAAAATAAACAAATTAAAAATTCATTTATTCAAAAAAGCTTATAAAAAGGGCTTTTGTAAATTCATTTTTACCGTTTGAATTCAGAGTGAAAAGTAAGAGTTTTTGGTAAGAAACTTCCTGTGAAGATTGCGGGAAATCCGACCGTTGGAATCGAAAACCATCAGCTCCAGGAAATCCACATCATCCCTATCTTGCATTTCAACCATTTAATTTTCACTTTAGGGCTTTAAAAATTGATTTTAAAAAGAAAATTTTGTTTAAAAAACCACTCGCGAGGGTCCACAGGTGCAACATGCGGCCCCTGCGGACCTCGACTTTTTCGTACAAAGGAAAAAGTCGGGGTCCCGCACCTGCTCTTAAGGATGAGTGCGGACCGATGCACTGTCCCTAACTAGCCGGTGCAGACCCCGCGAAATAAGTTTTAAAATGTCAATTTCTTCCATTTCCGCCCAAAATTTTTGAGCTAAATTACTCTAATCTGCCTTTTTTGCAATGTAGGATATACAAAATGCTCATTTGGCGGGAACGGGAGCACGAAGATGTGGATCTTGCCGCATTAATTCATCCACCTACAATACAGGTATTAAAAACATGTAGACTATTTAAATTCTGGGCCATACTCGGCGTGAGGGCTCAGGTAGACTTTCTGCAATGGTTGGTAGATAGGTGGAGCACACAGGACTAGTGTTTCATAATTGGTGGCCACCGGCTCGAAATCGGGCTAGAGGACATTTATTTCTTGACTAGTTTGCCTAAGAGAGGTGAACGAATCTCTATTCGGGACTAGGCCAGGTGGCCAGTCTGTTGCTAGTCTCTGACTAGAGTTTTGTAATGACCAAACTGAGGATAAACGGATAGATATTAATACTATCTCCCGTCCTGAACTTAAAGTGATTGCATTTACTATCACCAGACTATGCGGGAGGGCAACATTACATGTAGCTACCGGATTCCAAATGCGAATGGCAGTAGAGTGTTACCGAGGCACCATCTTCAACTGGTGCGAGGCTGTGTTGGCGAATGTAAAAGGCCAAATGACTAGAGCAAAGAACGAACAACTAAAAAACTTTGGATATGGTTTCTTGGTTTTGAGCTTTGGCCTAGAGAGGGTCCCTATCTTGGTCCCACAACAGCTTTCTGTTGAGGCTGGACTTCCCCGAGAGCCTAGGATTATGCACTGGGTTGTAGTGATGGCCTGTCATCCTGAGGAGGGTACAGAGGTTGTCTGATTTCCACCTGAGTATTTTCGTTGGTTGAGGAACCAATTTTTCGTGATTCAGGACTTTCCATATGCTGGGATGGATTGTCGTCGTGATCCGGACATGGCTCTTCCACCAGGAGAGTAATGGGATGATTTAGGTAAAATCATTTTCAACATTTTCTAAAATTTTAACTATTTTTTTGTTTTTGTTTTTGTTTTTAAATCATCCAAAATTGATAGTAAAAAGTTTTAAATGCAGATGTAGGTCCACGACGACCAGCTGCTCTCCAGCGCTATGAGAGGAGACACCCAACTGCAATAGTACCGGCCCCACAGGACCAATCCATAGAGACCCTGACTGAACCGGAGCATCATCTAGAGCGTTTGATAGCAGATATTCCAGAGACTAGTATAGATGATATTCCACTTAGGTTACAACACTATGTGGTTGGGGTCCCAGGACCTTTTAGGAGGTTCCTTTGTAGGGTGGCCCGAGCAATGGTTTCTTATTGTGATCATCATCAGGGATAGGATGATCGCCTCTGTAGACTCATACGACATTTTATATCTTTTTGTACTATCATTTTTCCGATCTTAAGGTGTTTTTCAACCTATGATCGAAGACGATGTATATTTGACACACTTCTATGCTATGATATATCACTATTACTGGCTATCTTGTATAACGTGTTTATGGAATGTTTTTAAATTTACTGTCTTGATTATTGCAAATGTCTATTTAACATTCGAGAAGCAACTGCATCTGCTAATATATTTAAATATCTTGGAATATGCTGATATTCAATGTAGTTAAATTCACGTTCCAAGAGACGAACTCTAAAAAATAATCTTAATAACACTGGATTTCTGATGGCATAAACTCTATTAAGCTGTAATATAATGAGTTCAGAATATAACCTAACAATCAAACTCCGAATCCCAAATGAGATGGATTCAGATAATAACTCAATCACTACACTATATTCTGCAATGTTATTCGCTGTTTGACCGAGGCTTACCCCATGCATAGATACTAACTCATCAGAGGGTGAATAGATAACCCAAGCTGCGGAAGAAATGTTCTGTGTACTACGACAAGCACCATCAGCAAAACCAATGTATGTTTGAAGAGACGTCGACATCTGCAATATCAAGAGTAAAATCAAGATAAGCAGGAATAATGATATAAACACTCTCTAAACTAGACACACTTTCTAATCTAAAACACACCAACTAGAAAGAAACTATTCTAACAAAAATCTCCACACCAAACTTTAAGCATAATATCTTTTCAGATAAAGCCCATTTCTGGGTCTACCTAAAGAGACACCGTCAAAATGTACTAATTCATAGGCCCCTTTTGCCAGCTTTCGCTTAACAACAAAAGGACCATGCCACATGGGTACAAATTTTCCAGCCCCTAGCTTATCGTTTGCTTGATCGTATAGTAAAACTAAGTCTCGTTCTGAAAAATTACGAGGTGTAACATTTTGGTCGTACTGAGCTTTTATTCGTTTTGCATGAGTCTCGATTGCTAACGCAACATCACGTCAATTCTCATCTAGCTGAGCTAAGTACAACAAACGTTTCTCCTCTTCGGAAGTGGCTGGGAGTAATTCTATGGCTATTTGCAATGACAGAATTTCGCATGCAATGGGTAACACTGCTTCCAACCTGTAAACTAGCTGAAAATGAGTGAAACCAGTTGATGTTTTGACTAAGGTTCGGTATGCCCAAAGTGCTGAAAATAACATGTTATGCCAATTTGATCGATGAATACCAATGATTCATTGGATCATAGTGACTAGAACTTTATTGATTGCTTCAACCAAACCATTAGCCTATGGGTAATATGGAGTAGAACTATCGTGACGTAGGCCAAGTTGATCTGTTAGTTTAGTCATCATGATGTTTCAAAAGTGACTTCCATGATCAGTAATAATAGCTTGAGGAACACCGGATCTAGCAATTATATGAATGAAAATGAAAATTGCAGCAGTTTTGCCGTCTGCCAAGAATGTAGGCATCGCCTCGGCCCACTTGGTAAAATAATCTACCGCAAGGATGATATTCACATGCCCCCCCGACTGAGTGAGGGTTACATGTAATAAAGTCGATACCCCATTTTGCGAAAGGACTGATGACAATTATAGGGTGGAGAGGAACAGGTGGAGCACACATCTTACGATAAAAAATTTGGCAATTGTGGCATTTCCGGACTGCATTGATACATTCTTTAAATAAGGATGGCCATAAATAACCAGCATGCAATATCTTTTGGGCTGTGGCATACCCAGACATATGACCGCCACATGCTCCAGAGTGATAGTCATTTAGAACCTTTTCAGCTTCTTCATGAGTTATACAACATCGGAAAACAGAATTCGCCCCACGACGATAGAGTGTATCTCCAATAACTTGTTGGGATAGGAAACGTATTTTCCTTTGTTGAGATCGTGAGATTTCAGGCCGAAAAGATTGGGTTTGGAGATAGACAATTATATCTCCATACGATGGATCAAGAGTACTGATAAGAAACAATGATTCATCTGCAATGGGTTCTTCCGCCACAGTTTCAGTATTAGTACGAGGGAAATCACACATCAGTTTTGCAAAAGCCAAATATTTCTTTGCCTTAGAT
Source organism: Pinus taeda (assembly GCA_000404065.3). NCBI lineage: Eukaryota > Viridiplantae > Streptophyta > Pinopsida > Pinales > Pinaceae > Pinus > Pinus taeda. Next base: position 28,730 of record APFE031313945.1, read on the forward strand.
TTTTCAAATTCCAAGTCAAATTCTTGCAGGATAACTATCCATTTGGAATACTTGCCCCTAGCAATTATTTGGTCAAAATGTACATCATAAGGTTTGATCCGGATTTAAACAGGAACGCATCAAGTTACAAATATAACCATATACACAAAGATGCAGCGGAAATAATACTTTATTTCATTAATGGAGAATATTGAAATATGCTTACAACCGGAAATGTAAATAAACTAGCTAGGGCGATGGTAGCTTATCTCTGAGAAGAGATGTGGCGGCTACATGCCTCTGAACTGTTCTGAGCTGTGTTACAATGAGGCTCGAAGGCCTATTTATTGTTGAGAAATAATGTAAAACCCTTCACATCCCAAAACCTAACCCAGAAGATGAAACGCCAAATTGTGGGCCCTGTTTGGGTAAATTGGTACATCAATTTCCCGGGGTCGTAACTTTGGCATACGATCTCCGTTTGACGCATACAATAGCTAGTTAGAAAGATCTATCTGAGCACTACCACTTTGGGAGGCAACATGGGTCCATGGACCCATGTTGCTCTAGATTTCCCAAAAAATGTCATTTAGGGCCTCAAAACGGCTCCGGAAGTTCAACACTCAAAAAACTGCTAAAAATAGTAAACTGTGCTACAATTTAGGAAACTGAAAAAGCTGAAAGAGACAATTGTGGGGGTCCAAATGGGATAGGTGGGTGGCCACCAACATCCACCTAGATCAGGGTTACAGTCAGAAATTACTGTGGTTTTGCGTAATAAGGTGTAGTTACGAAATCTTTGGATAGCTTGAACAGCTACCAAGGCCAATTTCTCCACATGCGAATATTTAAGCTCAGTTGGATTCAAAGTTCGACTAAGATAGTAAATCACATGTTCATTATCGAATTCATCTTCCTAAACTAAAACCATCCCAATGGTGGAATGAGAAGCGGCGAGGTACAAAAAGTAATCCTGGTTGTAGTTGGGAGGATGCAATAATGGTGCATGGGTCAACGCATGTTTAAGTGCATCAAAAGATTTGTTAGCTATCTCCTCCCAAAAGAATGGAGTATTCTGTTTCAACAACCTGGTAAAACCTTTCATTATCTCGGCGTAGTTAGGAATGAAACGACGTAAAACGTTTGCTTTCCCTTGCAAACTTTGGAGTTGGCGAAGAGTCGAAGGTGGAGGTATTTTTACAATGGCTTCAACCTTTGAGGGATCGACACGAATGCTTGCTTTTGAGACAACAAATCCCAGTAAGCGACCCATTTCTATACAGAAAACACATTTGTGTGGATTTAGCCTTATTCGATAACGCCTACATCTCATAAAGATTGCTCGTAAATGAGTGAGATGATCGGCTCTACGTAATGAATGAGCAGGTAAATGATCGAGGTAAGGCTACACAATGTGCTTGATGTCATGAAATGCGTAAGACATAGCCCTTTGAAAAGTTGCTTCGACGTTCTTCAAGCCAAAAGGTAATTTGCAATAAGTAAATGTCCCCCATGGACAAATCAAAGCCATTTTAGGTTGATCAGCAGGGAGTATGTTGATTTGATTGTAACCGGAAAAACCATCCATAAAGGAGAACATTTCACTGCCGCCACAATCATCAATAATTTGATCGATATAGGGGGTTGGATAATTGTCTTTAGGACAAGCTCGATTAATATCCCTATAATCGATACATATTCTTATCGTTCCTTGCTTTTTGTTAACAGGAACAATATTCGATACCCAATCCGTTAAGGGAATTGGATAAATGAAACCTGCTTGAAGTAATTTCTCAACTTCAGCTTTAATAGCAACAACTTTTCTTGGATGTATCTGACGCAAACATTGCCGGACAGGTTTAGCATCCGGGTAAGTTTTAATTTCATGGACAACAATTGATGGATCGATTCCTGGCATTTCTTCATATGACCAGGCAAACACGTCGCATAATTCTTGAAATAGGTCTTTATAAGTTTGGATTTCCTCGTCCGTACAGGAAGCACCTATATGAAAGTTTTCAATAATTCCGGGTTTCACTGAAATGTCAATAGGAACCGTTCGAGAAATATTTCCCAAATTTAACTCAGAATCAGGATGTTGCAATGGATTATGTGGTTCTTTGACATAATCAACGGTAAAAATAGACGAAAAATCATTTTCAAAATGATCAAGCTCAGGTAAAAATGAAGATCGATGATGAAGATCTTCCTAGGGCAAATCATCAATAGACAAAAGTTCGCGAATCTGCTCATCAGTGTGAACAGGGTCAGAAAATGTTGTTGAATCTGAGGTTGAAATTGAAAGTGATTCCCCATGGACCACATTCATTGGATCAGATTTGGTTGAACAAGAGTCGGAAAATGACTTATGTGCAACTTCAAAGGGACTCAAAGGCATTGCATCACCAAATGAGTCCACCTCAAAATTGGAAGGTACGATCCAAGGATCATCAAAAGTAATAGTGTTCGATGAAATCATATGAATAGTTGCAAAAGAAGGCGATACGTTAGGAGGAGGAAATGAAAAAGTTCTTAGTAAACCAAAATCTTTAATCAAACCTACCCCAACATCCTTGTAAGGGATAACTGTTTTACCGACATTTTGAATACTATCAGAAGAGGTTGGGTCGGATGAAAAATAATTTAACTAGTCTATTGTAATGATCTTTCCATTATGAGGAAACTTAATAAGCCGAAAGACCGATGAAACAACAGCAGTCATAGCGTAAGACCAACTGCGACCCAAAAGAAGGTTGTAATCTAGAGGGGCATCAACCACTTCCACATCTAGATTTACAGTTTTTCCTTCAACCCCCATAGGTAAATCCTGCAATATGCCAAAAAGATGAAACCCTCGGCCATCAAAAGCCTCTAGAATGGTCGGGGATTGATTGAGTGTAGGAGAACCAAGCAATCTCCAACACCGAATCAACATAATACACGTAGAAGCTCCCTCATCAATCACAGTCCAAAAGCAAGGTCTGTTTTTAACTAACACTGGGATCTGGAAAGCCATTTGATGAGGTAGGCGAGGTGTACTATTCTCTAAATCGAAGATTATAAGGTTGGAATCTTGAATATCAACAGCTCCTATAGCAGACAATAGCAATTTACACTATGTTGGGCATGATTGCAACACCTCCAAAGCCAACATTGCTGAAGGAGAAATAGTTAAATCTTCAATAATGTTATAGTTATGAGCAACTCTCACATGTGGATTGAAAGCTGACTTCGAAGTATACGTTTAACAGGCGGTTTGATTACTAAGTCTGGATTAGGTTTCTCGATCTGTAGCAGATCAGAACCAGAAGGAGTTGAAGTTGATGGGTTTGAATTAGAAGATTCTACTTCTTTACCACCAACAGGATTCTTACTACCATAATCTTGCGATCGCATCGCAATCCTGAAATGGGACATCATCATAATGGGTTCTTCTAAAGCATTTGAGGAAGAACCTATCATCTTACTATCTTGACTAGGAAAAGGATCCTTCAATACAACAGGGGTTTGAGAACCTTTGACGATTTTCGAGACCTCAGCTCGATGTGGGCAATCTCTTGTAAAATGCTCCTCGTCACAAATGAGACAAGGATAGCGAGGTTTATGTTTCTCATTAGTAGATTCATTTTTATCTGGTTTCTCTTTTGAGTTTTGTTTATTTTTCTTATTCCCCTTCTTTTTACCGCCGGATTTTGATTTGGCCATAGAAGATTCTACGACATGGATACCAGCAGGAATTTCAGCGGAACAGTCTCCTGTCGAGGAATCTGGTAAAGTTATAATAGGAGAAGAATTCTTTGCAGATTTCTTCTTACTTTTGGTACTAACTGAACCAATCATACCCTCAGTGGCATGAGACCCTGAAGGAGTTGCAGTTATTTGATTTTGTTTCGGAAGGTCGGGGATTTTTTCGTGTAAAGTACCAGACTACATATAAACAAGGTCAAGGTACTGAGCCTGAGCAATTACTTTCTCTTCAGTAACAAATCCTGCCTTAGCTACATCCTCAGTGATTTTAGGTAATATTGATTTAACAAACCATTCTGCCAAAATTTGATCCGGAATAAAAACTTTCACTAAACGTCGTTGACGTCGCCATTCATGAATATGATCTGAAATATATGTGGATGTTGACTGTTTTAATGAAGTTAATAATTCCGTGCCATTGTCGTATCTAACAGGCAATTGAAAATGAGTTAAGAAAGAGGTGGCTAACTGACTAAAATTGTAAAAAGAGCTTTGTGGTAACTCAATGTACCACTTCGTAGCGAGACCAATTAGAGTGCGTTGAAAAATACGTAAGCGAATTGAATCATCGATAATGGAATTAGATGCACGCCAGAGGTGATAAGTCATCACATGATTTGACGAATCTTCTCCTGACTTACCCTCAAACTTTGGGATATCACTGGGCAACTTATTAGGCATTGGCGGCCAATACGGAACATAGTAAATTGGATCGTTCGTAAGGCACGACAAATCAGGTAAATCCAAAGTTGCAATAAAAGGTAACTGACGATTAGGGTCTCGAAAACCTTGGGTCACCAGACCAGCCCCAGGAGGAGGATATCTAGGGTAACCTGGAATTGGATTTGCCTTAGGAATATTATACCCTCCCGGAAAACCAGGATTAGCCGAACCAAACTGGGGTTGTTGAGGTTGCTGATAAGTATATCCAGGGTAAGGTTGATACTGATAAACTGGGTTTTGCACAGCAGGACCGTATTAATACTGTCCCTAGTATGGTTGATAAGTGAATTGCAGTTGACTTGTGACAATCGTACTTGGACCAGGTTGTCCTACAAGCATTTGAACCGAAGTCTGAACCATAGGTCCTGACTGTGGTAAAGAGGTCTAAGGAGTTGATGCAGGAACAGTAGAAACTGGAGCTGCCGATATTCCAGAAGTAGGTGGGGTAGATTGAACAAAAGCTGCAGTAGTAGTTTGAGGTGGAGTTCGAGGTGAACTAGGCCCAGGCTAATGAACTACACCAGGTGCAGAAGTTTGAACAATAGGCTGGACAGGTTGCTGGGTTGGACCAGAAACCAAAGGTTGTCCAGGTTGACTTGATAACTGCACATTAGGCTGCAAAATATGTTGAGTTTGAGATGGATCCCACGCCATGTTCATTCCAAGGTATGGACCCATAAAAGTTTGAGCATATTGAGGACCATAACCAGGTTGAGTGTAGGGCTGATAATTGAGAGGTACATTTCCAGCTCCTTCTACAAATGGTTGACTAGAAGGCGGTTGGAAACCTTGAGTTGGGTACTGACCTTGAGGTTGATAACCTTGAGGCACGTACTGAAACTGGGGTTGACCTTGAGGTATATAGTGATACTGGGGTTGACCTTGAGGTATATATTGATACTGGGGTTGACCTTGAGGTATATACTGAGTCTGGGGTTGACCTTGAGGTGTGTACTGTCCCGAAGGTATGTACTGTCCTTGAGGTTGCCCCCCAGGCAGTATTTGACTACCTTGAGGTTGCCCCCCAGGCGGTAATTGAGTACCTTGAGGTTTCCTTCTAGGCGGTAACTGACTACCTTGAGGTTGCCCTCTAGGTGGTAACTGACTACCTTGAGGTTGTGGATTCAGAATAGTACCAGACATAATAAGAATTTCTTCTACACTCAACGGTGGAGTTCTGTTATTACCAGTTGATATCCCATGTTCGATTGGTTGAGGAGATGCTCCTGAAAAAGTACCAGAGAGTGACTGATACCTAGAAGGAACAAAAGGACCGCCATATAAAAATGTTTCCGGTGTTTGGGAAAACATGGATGACTGTTTAGACATATTCGAAGGAGGATAATAACCTCTAGGCGTAGGATGAAAAGGAATACAAGGTGGTGAAAAAGCAAGACCCGGATTTTCTAAAAAGTTTGTCAATGATACATACCAAGCGTCACTTCTAAAAGGACTGTAGAATATTGATTCACTCTCCCTAAGTTCTAAAGTTGATAGATTTTCAGGGAGAGTTGTATCTTCGCCCAGACTAACAAGTTCTTCAATAGAAATGAGTCCAGAAGGAAGATTTTGGGTAATGACACTTCTTACCCTGGGTGAACCAGGACCACTAGAAGTTGGAGAAGCAAATCTTGAGGATGGAGTAGCAGCAGGTTCGGTTTCAGGTTTAGAAATTTCAGGTTCCTCAATTAATTCACTAGTAGGAGAAATACTACCTGTAACTTCGAAAAATGAAATTGGTTCAGAAATATACTCTATTGCTTGAACTTAATAATCAGGATGAATAATTGAAGATGATTCTCCGGCTTCTAGTGACCCAACTCTACTGTCTCTAGGTGATACAAGAGCTCGTAGCCCTTCAAGTTGACTTGGTGTATATTCTGGAGGTTGCCCCCGAAGTCTAAGGGATTGTCTCGGTAATTCGGCCATGATTAAATATTTAATTACTTCACACACAAACAAAGAAAATCTCAATAAAACCACCTAAAGTCTCTAAAGAACCAAACAATTGAATCACATGCTTAAAAAATCTAAGAGTTCAAATCACACACAAACAGTAACTTTCCGTACCGAAAACACTAGTTGGTGATGAAATCCAACGTCGCAGAATTCAATACAGAAATGGCGGTTGGAACAGTTACCCCGACAACCTGCTTAATGAAACAAACTGGCACAAGTTTCTTCACAAAAACCGTCTCGAGTGAAGAGAGAACCCCCAGAGAGTCCAAGTGAGTCTAGTCGACGTCTGCTCCAGGTACAGTGAGACCCGTCCTTCACCGTCACCTTAGGAAAAAATCTTAAGATTATGGTCACTAAGGTTACCAACAGTAACAAATACAACTAGGGGAACAGTCTACGATCCGATCTATGCGCAAGGGCAGAGTAGCAAAGCTCAATCTGTTGAAAATGCAACAAGATGATGGAGCTTAGTGAAAAGAAGTCGCCTTCTCTAAGTGGTCCCGTAGGCTATTTTTGGCGCAAAGTCTATTTTTAGACATATGGATCATGGTCTATGAGTTGCAGGATGCTATTTGTGGATGATTGGTCAAGTTGGTAAAAATAGATGGACCTCTATTTTTAGACATATGGGCGGATTCTATTTTTAGAATGCCAGGCTAAAAATAGAACAGTCGAATATTATTAGCTCTTAATAATATTTAGACTATAAACATTAACTTATTCTCCCTGAGAACTTCAGTTCGAGCTACAGATGTGGCACATGCAACTGCTAGAAGGAAATACGTGGTTCCTATGGGTTAACTTGAGCTATTGCATGGAGGACTTCAGTTAGGACTTCAATGATTGAGTTTTGTGGAGTTGGATCAGGAGTTGATGGAGTTGTGTTCAGTTTGACTTAGTTGAACTAGTTGTAGTTAGTCTAACTGGAAAATAGACTAATGTTGAGTGGTGTGAATTACTTATTAATTAATTCACTAATTATTAACTCATAAAGCAACTGAAGAATACATTAGTTAACTCAATGCATGGACAGTTCAGTGGAGACAAGTGTTAGAGATGAGTGAAAGGGAAAGACATCTATCAGTTGTGACTATAGTTGTGCATGTGATTTGCACAATTAGTGGGATTGAGTTGCCAATGAGGATTACGTAGTGTCACACAGGGGAAATACGAGTTTGGAGATTCATTCTCGTTGTATTCTCTATGCAGGATTGCGCAGTGGAGGCAAGCAAGCAGCAGAGGTGATTTGAGCCAGTGATTGATTCAGATATATGCTGTATTGTGTGTAACAGGTGGAGCTAGTATTATACTATGTACTGTTACATGATCTCGATCAATATAATATACATATAGCTGTGGGGTTTTTAGCTTTATGCTTTCCCCGGGTGCATACTGTGGTGATATGTGTGATTGATGCTTCAATGTGCGCATGTGTATTTTTCTGAATACTGCTAAATTGATTATCAACGTAGAGGAGGTTATGTATTATGCATGATTCAACAAATAGTGTATAATCAGGATAATCTCTGTGAATAAGTGTCATATTATTCTGAAATTTCTACAACGCGTAGCACCACTGGCCCAATGTGCAACATCACTTTCAGGTCCCTTTTGTAGGCCTTCTTGGCATCCAAATTGAGCTCATGATAGCTCATTGGAAAGGTATTCAAGTCTACTTTCTAAAACACCTGAAATTTCTGTATTTGAAGCTCATTTGACCCCTCAAAACTTGATTCTCCCAAGACTGCTATTGTGTGTCCAAAAAGTGGCAGAAAGGTCATTTAAGGGTATTTTTTTGACTTTTTGGTGGACCATTTCTGCCTGAAAAACTTAGAAAATCCATAGGGTGCATGTAATCATCACTCTAAATCCAAAAATTCAAGCCATTTGTGCATTAGATGCCCCTAGGAAAAGCGCAGCATTGAGCCTGATTTTTTGTGTTTGAAATTTCAAAATTTGCAAATGACAAAAACTCTTCCAAACTTGACCAAAATTGGTGAGAAGCACCATCATCAAGTATCCTGATGAGCCAAGGAAGCTTCAACAAGAAACCTAAGCCTATGCTCCTCCTTTTTTCCTTTTTGATCCCACCTTGGCATAGCTTTCATCCTTTTGATCGTCATGTTGCAAATTTTGTTTTGGGTCCTATAATGGTAGGCCATGTGCCTGATCATCTGATTATCCCTATTGGCATTTTGCAATCGCTCCTCTAAGTGAAAATTGACTATCTCAATCCAAATATCTCTATCATCTTAAATTTCCTTCTCAATAGGAGTGAAAGTGACCGGTGCCTCTTTGTCATTTTGTCATTTTACCTTGAGAAGTTCCAGCTCCATGAGGACCTGCTTGTCACTCAACTGTTTGTTTTCTTGTTCCAAATATGTGATGAAATACTTGGCCCTCTCCAAATTGTCCATCAATGCTTGGACTTGAGCCTCCTTTTCTCGTATAATGATGTCCTTTATTGTTTCTTCATCCTGAGCCTCTAAGTCAATTGTTTAAGTATAATGTTGCTCCGGCTCATTGTGTTCTATCAAATCAAAGCCTCTCTCTTCCTTCTCATCATCCAAACTTTCCTTCGGCATCCTTTCTTTCCCTTTGTGTAGCTGCTGCACCTATACCCGCTGTGTTGATGAAGAAGGCAAAGCCCCTTCCACATCCTGTGGAGCTAGCATTTTCTTATGAGTTGATGAAGAAGGCAAGGTCCCTTCCACGTCCCGTGGAGCAAACATTTGCCTATCAGCTGCAAAAAAATCTCCTCATGCCCCTCTAGTATGTCATGTAGGTCCTGGGCACCTCAGTAGCTTTAGTCTCTTTGGCCTTCTCATCAGTCTTCACCTGAGCACTGCTAGAAGGTCCTCCCGATTATTGAGACACTGGTGGAGGAATTTGAGGACCCTTTAAGATGTTATGAGAAATAAATGTCTCCCAGGAGATTTTGAGGAGGTTGAGATGATGAAGCACAATCATCTTGATTAGGGAATAATGATAGAGATTGCTCATCTGCTGAGGTCATGGATTCTTCTACACAAAATGGGTCATCTTCTCAATAATCCTGAACAGGAAATAAGGGAGGTTTAACATCTTCACCCTGGTAAAATGCATGAGGAGCCTAATGTGATAGGTGTACAACCTAGAAAATCTGCCCTCACAAGCGAAATATTTCATGATGATTTTCATCATGGGAACATACTTGTCTTCAAGGAATCTGAAAGGGAAAAGTCTTTTCACCTCATTTTTGTACTGGGGTTTGATATAAGGCTCATAATAATGTTCATCTAGGTCCTGTGCCTTGTACTACTTCTCCCCTACATTCAGAATCCTGGTGGCATCTGCAATAATGGAAGGTGAGACTATGAATGTCACCCCAGCAAGAGTCACCTTGTTGTCATGAAGATGGGCTACACAAAGTCTGGTGAGCTCAGGGTGGTGTTGAACTCTCTCTACCTACTCACAGAACTCATAGCACCCTAGATATCTGAAACAAGTGACAGCCAACTGAGAGGCCTGCAATTCTCTGAGGTTTTATGGCTCCTCTCTGATAATTCTACCTCCCTTGTGTGGTTTTCTCTAACGTTGAGGTTCATCTACCATGCTTTCACTTCCACTACTTTCCTCCTCCTCATAATCTATGTCCTTTGTGTCCATGTTGGCAAGGCTTGGGGTTGTATGAAGGGAATGAGTGAGAGTGATTTAGGAGTGAGGGGATCGGAGATGACCTTGTGGGCTAGAAAATGAATGAGGGAGTATAAATCATAAAAATGAGAGGGAGGGTTTGGTTTGTTTGAGATATTGCTTTTTGGGAGAAGGGATATAGGGAGAGGGAAAGAGTATAGAGTTGTATTGATAGGATATAGGAGGGATAATTGGGTTTGGGGTTTAGTCATAACCAAGGGAGAATTTAGGGTTTGACATTTGGCATGGGAAATTATGTTTAAAAGTTTGAATGCAAACCAATCAATGTAGTATGGGAGGACGACTTACTTGTATGAAGGTAAGAGAGGGAAAATTTGAAGGTTTTTGAAGTTTTTAGGCCTTTCTGGCCCTTCTGCTCAATGCGTAACAAAACCTTGCAGACGCACAATGCCACCTCCTGAACGCGCAACGCCGAGCCCAGACGCGTAGCGCTACTCCCTGAAGACACAGTGCCACTTCAATCTGACTTTTTACTACCTTCCTGATGTCCAAATTGAGTGTGGGATAACTCTTTGGAAATTTTGTCGAGTCTACTTTCCAGAAAATCTTGAATTTTTCAATTTGGAACTCATTTGCCCTATCAAAAGCTCAATCTCCCAAGATTGGTCTAAATGTGCAAAATGAGGTTTCCAAAATGCAGAGTGTTGTTTCAGTCAACTTTTGGAGGTCTTTCTCAACTCCAAATTGAGCTCATGATAGCTCATTGGAAATATATCTGTGTCTAGTTATTATTTGACTTATCAAGAAAGTCATTTGGTCACTCCAGATAGGAGAAAGCTTGATTTTCCCAAGGTCACTTCAGAAGTGCATCAACTCTCTTGAGGAAAATGATGTTTTGGACATTTCTCCAAACCATGAAACCTGTGTAAAAAATAAAGGATGTTTTTCTTCTTGGATCTATTATGGACAAGAACCTCTCTCACATTTGTCAAATTAATCTTTTCTTGCTTAGAAACATCATTTGAATAAAACCTATCCCGATGTGTGGAACAGGGGATTTGTAGAAATGAAGGGAAATGAAGGGGATAAGGGGCTTCTAATTTCTTTAGAAAATTTTTGGGAATAGGGAGGGATGTTTAGAAGCAAGGGAAAATATAATTTCAAGGATTTAGTGAGGGTAAGGGGTCCAAAAGGGAAAAACACAGGCCTAAGCTAGAAAAGTGTCAAATTGTAGCAATAGGCTAGGGTTTGTGGGAGAATGATGAATTTGAGGGATATCAGTCATGGAAGTGTTTAAGAAGGTATATTAAGGATAGGGTAAGGTGTATGAGAATCAGGATAAAAGTTTTGTTAATGATTTGACCATCCAAGAAAAATTTCCTTCGAACCCCTAGGAGAGGGAAATAAGCCTTACCTAAGCACAATTGAAGCAAAAACAAGGTGTAAAATGACCCATTGGAACCTAAAATAATGATGGAAACTCTTTGAATGATTCTACACTCAGCTAAATGGTGACATGGACCAATACTTGGAAAACTTTAGAAGGAGTGGAAACAATCCTAGACCTAATACCTAGTAACGAAATTTTACTTGAAGACTCACTGAAATGAAAAAAATTTGACTTTGACACCCCAAGACCACTTTATAAGAGCATATTTTATCACTGGTGGAAGGATGCAAATACTGAAACTAACATTGGCCTTATTAGGGATGGCAGCTCCTTGGAGGTGTCAAGAACACCATAGACCAAGTGCCTAACCATGTGTGCGAATATGGTCAAAAACTCAAACTAAAATGCATGACTGAAAACTGACGACTTGACGACACAAACTGACTCTGAAACTGACTAAACCATGCTCACTTCTGTGAGCTTATTAATCACACCCTAATCTAAGTAATCCATTCCTCACCTGATCAAGTGAAATGGAACAACAAATGCAACCATGTAAGCATTTTGTCTGCTAGTTTAATTTTCTGCAGGTGCTTGCTTGTGAACAACTAGAGAGAACTACTGAAAGGAAACACCCATGAAAAATTGTAAACAGATCCAAATTTTCCCAGATTGAATAATATGGATTCTCTATCTGACTCCAAAAATACTGCATGAGGATCTTGAAATTCATGTGCACTAGGACTTAGATCATCCAAAGAATTACTTTGCTTCTCCTCATACCATGTATGCAAACTTTCATCTGAGATTTGTGACGAGACTTTGGCTAAAAATGACAAAGAAACCAGTCGTTGGATCAAGTTTGTATCAATAATTTTTTCAAGCTCAAAGTTAGCTAATGGAGAAGAACTTTTACTGCAGATATCATCCAAAACATCAGCTATTGGATTGTGAAGAACTTGAAAAGATTGTTGCAACCCATTTTCTATTGGTTCTAATGAGATTGCATGATTTTATACAGGCTACTCATCCTTTATTGAAGATATATTATACAAAATTCCCTCCAAAAACTGAAATGATTCAAAACATAATGGTATAGAATCATCTTGCATCATTTGATCATATGTTCTAGCTTCCGAGTCTTCATCTGCAACTTGACATTCAATGGCATTCGAGGGCTGAAAATCTAAATATGAGAAGTTTTGAACAAGGATTTCATTACCCTTTAGATGGTCAAGATCAAAACTTATTGACAGTTGATTTCTGATTGCACGAAAGTTGTCTCTGATGAATTGAAATGAAGTAAAATAAAGAGGTAAATATCCTTCACTTGCTTCAAAATTTTCTGCACTTTCCTCCTCACTTCCATCGCTGATATGCATCGGCTAATCACTATATTCGAGTTGCTGAAAGTGAAATTCCTCCTTCCACAAACCAGCTGCTGATTTTTTTGCAAGATTAGCTTCTGTTTGGAGAGCATAACCATCATCATACTGATCAAAATTAGGGAATTCATCAGTATAAAACACATCATCAAGCATACATGTCAGGTCAACAGATCTCTATTCTGTAAGCTGATCTATAAAACAATCATTATCAGATATATGACAACTCGGATTAGAAAGAAAATGTTTTGGATCAACCACTTATTTTTCTTCAATCAACAAACCAAGGTCTTGAACATCATACTCATTCCTTGTGGTGATCTTTTTCATCATCTCTTCCACTTCACTTACCCAAATGTCGAGCTTTACCTCTAAAGATGTCAATTCTTCTGAATCTATGTTCTTCATCTCTTCTTCCTTCAAATTTTCCTTCTGATCAACAGATTAGCCTCTACATCTACAGCACTGTTTTGCATCTCTTCAAGTGTTTCAAGGTTCCTTTCCCTCAGCTGAAAATCCATTTCCGGATCAAAGGCTTTTAAATGATGCAAGAGAGTTGAATCAGGAGGAGGTATTATATTAAGAGGCATCGAACAATAAGCTTGGTGAAATATGGCAGAAAACTGTTCTATTGTCTCCCCTGGCTGCCTTTACAGCTAGTTATACTCTTCTAGAATCAAGAAAGGGTTCTGTCTGACCACCCACTTGTCGAGGAAAACTATGACAAAACTGCTGGAAATTTGAGATGCTTGCATCAGGCATGGTTTTGAACCAACTCTTGACTTTTCCTGGAAAAGAAAGAGCAAAAAGCCTAACACTGACATCCTCTCCATCAACTTCAAAAAGGTCAAGATAAGACTCAAAATTCAGTACATGTCTCTCAGCAGTGATGTTGTCATAGTCACCATCAAATCTTGGTAGATATAGGTAATGATTTTTAGGGAAAGCATGGGATATAGGAGGTAAAATCAGAGGGTTGTAGCTATATGGAATTTTACAAGGTATAGGAGTATATACAAATGCTGTAGAATTATTCTTGATCTCTTGAGGCTCATCAGTTTGAAGATGATCATCATAATTTTTGGAAGAAGGGTCTTGATCAAGATCAAAGGCATGCAAATATTTTGTATTCACATTCTTGAAAGGGAAATAATCAAATGCAGGTCTAGGATCTTTTCTCAAATACAATATACTTTGTAAAGCCTTCTTGACATTCTCGGGAAGAGAGAAGAAATAATTTATAACAAAGAACGTAATGTCTTGGATGAAATTACAACTTGAATACCTGATCTTTCCATATTGTCCTTTCATGTTTTTGCTGGTCGGGTTCATCCCTCGGTGGAGTTCTTGGATCTGATCTCGAAACTGATTTGGAGTCGCTAGGTGAATGATTTTAGCCTTCTGGTGTCTGATCGTTGTCCACCATCAACAGTCAGATCTGAACTTGATAAATTTTGCTGAGGAACATAAAAATACGTTCCCCAGTATGGTTGCCACTATGTTATCACCTGGGTTGAAACTCAGGATAAAGGAAGGCAATGCCAGGGTAATCACAAACCACGCTTAGCCAAGTAGCTAGCCCTACTAGGCCGGGAGAGGGCTCTCTCTGTAAGGATCTTAGCCAAGATGACTGGATCAGGAAAAGGATTTTAGGCTAGGTATAGTAGCATAAAGTTTTGATTGGATTTTGAAGGGGTTTTGCTGGATCAAGAGGAGATGGACAGTTAGGGCTAGGGAATTAGGTCAAAATTGCAGGGTGTTCAATGGGGCAAGGTAGGCATAAGGTTTAGCATTCTAGGGCTTAATGGGTGAGATGTTTTAAGACTGATGAGAGGCTAGGAAGAACATGTGATTACCATGGATCCTTCCCAAACTGTAGAAAATATATAATGGTGAATACTTCCCCAAAGCAGAGTATTGATGTAATGAATTCTACCTATCAACTTGAAAACATTCACTTAGAATCTATGAAATGATTAATGAAGTACACATAACATATTAACATATTATCACAAGAGAAGAGACTGAAATAAACTCCATACCACATGAATCCCAAAGAAATATCTGCAATTTTTATTAATCTCCTGCTAAACTGCTACAAAATGATGTACAATCAAGGCATAAGCATCCAACTGAGTCCAACCCTCTACTATGAGAAATAAGAAGAAGATATAGGCATTGTTTCAACCTCATCCCATCCTCAGGGTCGAATCCCTAATATGAGGAGCTAATCTAACCAACATTGAACAAGAAACAGGAATATAGGCATATTAACAACTTGCCTCTAAAAGTGAAAGACTGATTCATTTGAGCTGAAATTGACTTTTAATGTAATCAATTTACCCTCTACTACTAATTATATATCATATTTACAAGCCAAGTCATTATTTACATCAGTAAAACTCCATGAGGGAAAATCCATGAACAGAGTAAAAAAAATGGAAAAATAGCCATCCGGTGCAAAACTTGCCCAACGCGCAGCGCCATTGGCCCAACACGCAGCGCCACTTTCAGGTCCCTTTTGGAATTCTTCCCGACATCCAAATTGATCTCATGATATCTCATTGGAAAGGTATTCAATTCAAATTTCCAAAACACCTAGAATTTTAGCATTTGAAGCTCATTTGACCCCTCAAAACTTGATTCTCCCAAAACTGCTACTGTGTGTCCAAAAAGAGGCAGAAAGGTCATTTTTAGGGTGTTTTTTGACTTTTTGGTGGACAAGTTCTACCCAAAAAACTTAGCAAATCCATAGGGTGCATGTACTCATTGCTCTGAATCAAAAAATGCAAGCCATATTTCCATTGGATGCCCCTAGGAAAAGCGCAGCATTGAGCCTGATTTTCTATGTTTAAAATTTCAAAATTTGCAAATGACAAAAGCTCTTCCAAACTTGACCAAAATTGGTGAGAAACACCATCATCAATTACCCTAATGAGCTAAGGAAGCTTCAATAAGCAACCTAAGCCTATCCTCCTCCTTTTTCCTTTTTGAGCTCGCCTTAGCCTAGCTTTCATCTTTTTGATCCTCATGTTGCAAATTTTGTTTTGGGTCTTGTAATGGTAGGCCATATGCCTGATCATCTGATTATCTCTATTGGCCTTTTGCAACAGCTTCTCTAAGTGCAAACTGACTCTCTCAAGCCAAATCTCTCTTTCATCTTCAATTTCCTTCTCAATAGGAGTCAAAGTGACTAGTGCCTCTTTGTCATTTTGTCATTTTACCTTGAGAAGTTCCAGCTCCATGAGGACCTGCTTGTCACTCAATTGCTTGTTTTCTTGTTCCAAATATGTGATGACATACTTGGCCCTCTCCAAAATTTCCATCAATGCTTGGACTTGAGCCTCATTTTCCTGTATGATGATTTCCTTTATTGTTTCTTCATCCCGAGCCTCTAAGTCAATTTAAGTATAATGCTACTCCAGCTCATCGTGCTCTATCAAATCAAAGTCTCTTGCTTCCTTCTCATCATCCAAACTTTCCTCCAGCATCCTTTCTTTCCCTTTGTGTGGCTACTACACCTATACCTATTGTGTTCATGAAGAAGGCAAGGTCCCTTCCACATCTTGTGGAGCTAGCATTTTCCTGTGAATTGATGAAGAAGGCAAGGTCCCTTCCACATCCTGTGGAGAAAACACTTGCCTATCAGCTGCAAACAATCTCCTTGTGCCCCTCTGGTATGTCATGTAGGTACCGGGAACCTCAGTAGCTTTAGTATCTTTAGCCTTCTCATCGATCTTCACCTGAGCACTGCTAGAAGGTCCTCCTGATTCTTGAGACATTGGTGGAGGAATTTGAGGACCCCTGAAGATGCCATGCACAATAAATGTTTCCTAGGAGATGTTGAGGAGGCTGAGATGATGAAGCAGAATCATCTTGATCAGGGAATAATGGTAGAGACTGCTCATCTCCTAAGGGTATGGCTTCTTTTGTACAAAATGGGCCTTCTTCTCAATATTCCTGAACAAGAAATAAGGGAGGTTTAACATCTTCACCTTGGTAAAATGCATGAGGAGCCTAATGTGATAGGTGTACAACTTGGAAAATCTGCCCTCACAAGTGAAATATTTCATGATGATTTTCATCATGGGAACATACTTGTCTTCAAGCAATCTGAAATGGAAAAGTCTATTCACCTCATTTCTGTACTGGGGTTTGATATAAGGCTCATAATGATGTTCATCCAGGTCTTATGCCTTGTACCACTTCTCCCCTACATTCGGAATCCTGGTGGCATCTGCAATAATGGAAGGTGAGACTGTGAATGTCACCCCAGCAAGAGTCACCTTGTTGTCCTGAAGATGGGCTACAAAAAGTTTGGTGATCTCAGGGTGGTGTTGAAATCTCTCTAGCTGCTCACAGAACTCATAAAACCCTAGATATCTGAAGAAAGTGAAAGCCAACTGAGAGGCTTGCAATTCTCTGATGTTTGATGGCTCCTCCCTGATAATTCTGTCTCCCTTGTGTGGTTTTCTCTGACGCTAAGGTTCATGTGCCAAGATTTCACTGCCACTGTTTTCCTCCTCCTCATAATCTCTGTCCTCTGTTTCCATGTTGGAAAGGCTTGGCGTTGTATGAAGGGAATGAGTGAGAGTGATTTAGGAGTGAGGGGATCGGAGATGACCTTGTGGGCTAGAAAATGAATGAGGGAGTAGAAATCATAAAAATGAGAGGGAGGGTTTGGTTTTTTTGAGATATTGCCTTTTGGGAGAAGGGATAAAGGGATAAAGGGATATAGGGATAGGGAAAGAGTTTAGAGTTGTATTGATAGGAGATAGGAGGGATAATTGGGTTTAGGGTTTAGTCATAACTAATGGAGAATTTAGGGTTTGACATTTGGCATGGGAAATTATGTTTAAAGTTTGAATGAAAACCAATCAATGTAGTATGGGAGGACAACTGGTATGAAGATAAGAGAGGGAAAATTTGAATTTTTTTGAAGTTTTTAGGCCTTTTTGGCCCTTTTGCTCAATGCGCAGTGCCACCGCACAGATGCGCAACACCACCTCTGGAAGCGCAACACCATCTCTTGAATGCGCGACATCGATCCTAGATGCGCAACGCCACTCCCTGAACGTGCAACTCCACTTCAATCTGACTTTTGACCTGTGTAAAAATTGAATATGTTTTTTCTTCTTGGGTCTATGGTGGACAAAAACCTCTCTCACTTTTGTCAAATTCATCTTTTCTTGCTCAGAAACATCATTTGAATAAAATCTATCCCAATGTGTGGAACAGGGGATTTGTAGAAATGAAGGGAAATGAAGGGGATGAGGGGCTTCTAATTTCTTGAGAATTTTTTTGGGAGTAGGGAGGTATGTTAGGAAGCAAGGGAAAGTGGAATTTCAAGGATTGAGTGAGGGGAAGGAGTCCAAAAGGGCAAAAAATAGGCCTAACCTAGAAAAGTGTCAAATTGTAGCAATAGGCTAGGGTTTGTAGGAAAATGATGAATTTGAGGGATATAAGCGATGGGAAGTGTTTAAGAAGTTATATTAAGGATAGGGGAAGGTGTATGAGCATCATGATACAAGTCTTGTTAATAATTTGACCATCCAAGAAAAATTTCTTTCGAAACCCTAGGAGAGGGAAATGAGCCTTACCTAAGAATAATTGAAGCAAAAACAAGGTGTAAAATGACCCATTAGAACCTGAAATATTGATGGAAACTCTTTGAATGATGGTACACTCAGCCGAATGGTGACATGGAACAATACTTGGAAAACTTTGGAAGGAGTGAAAACAATCCTAGACCTAATACCTAGTGAAGAAATTTTACTTGAAGACCCATTGAAATGAAAAAAATTTGACTTTGACACCCCAATACCACTTTATAAGAGCATATTTGATCACTGGTGGAAGGCTGCAAAGACTGACACTAACAGAACCCAGTAACAAGGAAGGCTGTGTACAGGTAAGATGTGGTGTTCAGAGAGGTGAAAGATGTTATTAAACATGAAGTCCCATCAAAGGAACTTGAGAAGATAGAGTTTTAGCTTAAGGAGGAAGAATCAGACTCTACAACAGAAGAAGAATTAGAAGATGAAGAGCCACAAACTCCAGGTATGAGAAGATCAGTTAGAGAAAGAAAGCAACCAAAAAGGTATAATCCATCTTCTTTCTGTTCAAATTTTTCTTTATCTATTACTGATGATGATCCTAGAACTGTGAAGGAAGCAGTAGATTCAGAGGATGGAAAACTCTAGAAAGAAGCCATGGTTGATGAAATGACATCTTTGCACAAAAATAAGGCTTGGGATCTGGTGGAGCTGTTGGCTGGAAGGAAAACCATTGGCAGCAAATGGGTGTTCAAGAAGAAGACAAATCCAGAAGGAAAGGTGGAGAAATACAAAGCTTAGTTGGTAGCAAAAGGTTATTCCCAGGTGTCGAGAATTGATTTTGGTGATATTTTTTCTCCTGTTGCCAAGGTAGCTTCTACTAGATGAATGTTATCTGTTGTTGCTGCTTTTGATTTTGAGGTAGAACAGATGGATGTGAAGACAACATTTCTTCACGGGGCCTGGAAGAGGAGATCTACATGAAGCAACTTGAAGGCTTTCTGGTGAAGGGTGAGAAAAAACTGGTATGCAAGTTAAAGAAGTCTCTATATGGGTTAAAATAGTCACCAAAGATGTGGTATTAGAAGTCTGATACATTTATACAGGGACTTGGCTTCATCAGAAGCAAAGCATATCACTGTGTGTATTTTAAATTAATTGGTGACAGTGTTATCTATCTGGTCTTGTATGTGGATGACATGTTGCTGGTTGCAAATGACAAAGAAATTATCCAGGACTTGAAGACCCAATTGTCCTCCAAATTCAACATGAAATATCGTGGTGATGTAAAATATATTCTCGGCATGGAAATTAAAATAGATCGGGAAAAGGGGAAGCTCTGGTTAAACTAGAGGAAGTTTGTCGAGACAATACTGCAGAGGTTTAATATGCAGGATAGTAAAACGATGAAGGTTCCTATTCTTGTAGGTGTAAAGTTATCTCTTGAACAGTGTCCCAAGACACAAGAAGAGGAAGAGCACATGTCCCATGTTCCATATGCAAGTGCGGTCGGCAGCTTGATGTATGTGATGGTCTGTACTAGACCGGACAT
Source organism: Pinus taeda (assembly GCA_000404065.3). Classification (NCBI taxonomy): domain Eukaryota; kingdom Viridiplantae; phylum Streptophyta; class Pinopsida; order Pinales; family Pinaceae; genus Pinus; species Pinus taeda. The sequence goes on from APFE031313945.1 coordinate 48,656, forward strand.
TGCACATGTAGTGGGAGTATTGAGCAGGTTTATGTCAAAACCACGGAAGGAGCCTTGGACAACAGTGAAGTGGGTCTTCAGGTATTTGTGTGGCACTAGTGATTAGGTTTGTGCTACCAAGGAAGACCAAGATTAGATAGAGTTTTGGATATTCGTGGCTTTGTTGATGCAGACTGGGTTGGAGATTTGGATCAATGAAGATCTACAAGTGGGTATGTGTTTAACCTATTTGGTGGTGCAGTTAGCTAGATGAGTAAGAAACAATCTGTAGTGGCACTATCAACTACATAGGTAGAAGATATGGCAACCACTCATGCAAGCAAGGAAGCAGTTTGGTTGCAGAGATTGTGTTCAAGTATGGGGTTAGTATAGGGAGCTATAAGGATAGACTGTGACAGCCAAAGTGCAATTTTCTTGGCAAAGAACCCTGCTTACCATTCAAAGACAAAGCACATTGATGTTTAGTGTCACTTTGTGAGGGATATGATAGAAGACAAAAAGATGTTGCTGGTAAAGGTGGACACTTTGAAGAATACTGCAGATGCATTGACAAAATCTATGAGATCTGAGAAATTCTCTTGGTGTAGAGAAACAATGGGTATTGCAGGGCTGGATAAATGAGTAAGCCCTCATATGGAAAGAAAACAAGTGGGACCCATCCCTTCGTTGCACCGATTGCACAGTGGGGGGGTCATGGGGGGTTTGAGGGGGGCGGGTAGCCCCCCTCTATGGGGTCCGGGGCAGCACCCCGAGCAAATTTTTTTGGGACCCTGTATTAGGCTGGGTAGACCTATCTATGGTTTTGTGCATGGTTTTTGCACATGGTTTTGGTCGCGATGGTTTTCGGTCCATAGTTTTGGATGCGATGGTTTTTGGTCCATGGTTTTGGATGCTTCGACATGTATAAATATGTATTGTAACATTGACAGGAACACAATGAAAAATCAATCTGGTAGTCTCGGTTTTGGGATCCATGGGAAAATCTTTGTATAAATGTGTTTTATGTGTTATGCTCTTACATTGTTTATTTTTTGCATTTTAGAATTCGTATGCAGGTAATTTCTGTACAGGGTTAAAACCTACATGTCTGAGTCATGACCAAACAAGTTATTCTGAACAAAATTAGGTTCATAATTACAACTCAACTTTAATTCTCATAGTTCATCCTTTTGTAATTGCGACTCTATTTTGAGAAATTCAAATGTATTCTATACATCATGTAGATTAGAGTTGATATCAATAAGAATAAATTTGATGATATTTACTGTCTCATCAACATTAAATTGTACTAGAGTATTTAGAAACTCTAATACTTTATCAAGCTTTGTCAAACTAAGGGTGTTGGCTTCAACCGAAAATGCACCCATTTTACAATCAACAATCAACAACTATGCAAATCAATTAGATAAACTTATTGATATTCTTGATACTACTACAAATAAATCCAACCCAAGAAAACTGAAGTTATGTAAGAATAATTAGTGCAATAAAAAACTTTTCTCAAGACCACACATCTGCACACTTTCATTCATGGTAATAAACAATATTATGACATATGTAGAGTGCAAACAACTTTTGCACAAGAATATCACTTCCTTATATCTGTGCCTTGACAATGCATGAGCTATCGTGGCATTCTGTTGGTGAAAAAAATAGGGCCGCTAGCATTCAAACCTTCATTTTTCTTTTGATGGTGGGTTCAACTTATACATAAAAAACATCAAAAATTGAATAAATTTTTCTCACCTCTACTCTTAGAGAAATTCATTTTCCATACAAGATTTCCATGAATTGGACCTTCTTTGTATTTTCATTCTGCATGCTCGAATTACGATGTCTATAATAACAAACAAATTTACTCTGCCCTAACATACTTTTGGTGAAAAACTGATCACTTGCAATCTATTGTTTGCTTCAACTAGAACTCCCTCAACGATCTCCATTTCGAGTCTAAGCAGAGTCATTGCTTCGAAAGCCCGCATAATAATACCCTTAAGTATGAGGACTTTCAAAACTTCTTAACACTTGCATAAAAACCTTTGTGGCTTTTCTTCTCAAATAATTTGTGCTCTGAGTCAGCTAACAAAGTTGTGGGCACTGTGTGGCACTCTAATGATGGACATCCAATTCTGCAACATATAGACCATCTTACAACAACAATTAGAGAAAATTAATCACACGAGCATTGAAACTAAATATTCATATATAAACATATGAAACTAAGCCTTGAAATCGATGCAAATGTTGCAGTTCATGAGAATATGGAAAACTTGATAGGGAAGGTGCACACTCGATGGATAAAACCCATCACGGAAAACAAATTGCAAGAAAGGGATTGGCTCAGTATCGGTGCATTTGTGCAGTAGGAAGACACCCTATTATAAGTTAACTAAACAAAACTAAGATTGTAACATAAATGAATTTAGATCATTCAATCATCAATCTTGTATGAACTACACTCCTCCAAATATGTTTGGCTAGGAAAGGGAAGGCATCAATTTTTCCTCTCATAAAAAGCCTTAGAAGATAAAACAAGACACATATTCTTTGCACACAAATAGAACAAAATATACAAGATAACCAAAAGGTGAACATATGCCCATAATGCATGACATCTATATATATATGTGTGTGTGTGTGTGTGTGGTATTATATAATATATATATATATATATAATATATATATAGACATATATATATACATATGTCTATATATGTCTATATATATATATATATTGTCTATGGAGAATTTACAGGTTATGAGCAACAACGTGGCCCCATTCCTTTTTTTACTTCATTGACAGTCAGGTTTCATCGACCTCTTTAAAAATTAAGTATACTCGCGCCTTTTGTCTTATCCATGTACACAATTTACACGTTGTCGTTATCGGTTACCTTTGTTTATTTATCTTCATGTAAGACGTTGTCCATTAGTGTGGAGATAACAACCATGAATGTTAACAACAATAAATAGCACTATGTTCGCTTCGATTCCATTTCGATCACTCAGAGATTTGATCCTTTGGTCCCCCTACAGTGGTATCTCCTCTCAAACTTCAAAATTATTCACTGCACGAAGCATCTACATCCTCTTTACAATATGTGAATATGAAAACTCCAAATATCCTCCTTTGCATGAGCAAGGAAACCTTCCAATGAAAGTTCCAAAAAGAATGTCATTGTCTCTCCTCTTACACCATCCACGACATGCCAAAATAGCTAGCACAAAAGACACATGAATAGGAGCACACAAGAAGGCCGCAAAACTAGTGGTTCAACTTAATCAACAAGGCAAATGAACCAATGCTCAGATACCGTTGTTGGAAACACAAATTGGAAACCAATTCGATTGTATATTATTAAGCATGGTATAAAGAATGATGTACATAGTACATATAAATACAATACGTAAACCACTGATTCAATTTCCTAAGTTTCTTGAACTTCAATAACTAATCACCATAACACACACTATCCCAAACCATAATCTTGAGGATTAGGTGTCTAATGTTCCATAACACAAATTTTTTCTTGAAATTTTTGTCAAACACTTCTCATGCATCCTTTAGACTCTTGCATTTCGTATTAATATCTATAAGAGCAGACCACAAATGCATCCCAATAAAATTCATTCTTGATTAGGTGATTACGAATTTTTTCACCCAATCATAAGCTACAAACTAATTACATACTCGAAGAACACTATTGATGGTAACCAAGTATGGATTCACCCCTGTAACTTGCATTTATAAAAAGGATTTCAATGCCTCATTTTCATATCCACTCTGAACATACCCCACAATCATCAGAGTCCATGAGACCAAATTCTGTTTAGACATTACGTTGAACACTTGACGTGCATTGTCTACACTTCTGCATTTACAATACATATCCATGAGAGCACAATCCACTAAATATTTGTCTCCACTCCTCTTCTAATTATACAAGTATATATCCATTTTAACCATGGACCTACCAAGACTTGAGAGGGATCAAATCTCATTATATGAAAACATATTTTTTGAATGCAAATCTTGAAAAAATATTTACACGCCAAGAGATTTAATCCTTTTTAGTGTTTGATAAATCCGTGATTAAGATAGATTTATAGTGGTTTTTTTTCTCTCTCTATATAGACCATGTCTAATTTTTCATTGTTTAAATGGCATGCCTGAATATTTTATTATTATTAATATTCTATCAAAAATTGATTGAGTTACATATTTTCCACTTATTAAGTTGTAAACACTAATGCAGACACATATATACACACATAAAATTATATTATTTAACATAAAAATCAAAATATTTTATTTATTACTCTAAGAGCGAGTGAAATATCAACGAATCAAGTTAGCACAACTAGAATGCGATTATTGATGTTTTATAATGCTTTTAGTTAAAACTAACCAAATATGTATAATCATTTATGTTTTTATTATAGCTGATAATGTTTTTTCATTTAAAGTATTTTTTTAAGGGACACATGTCAACTCCAAGTTGAGTATGGACAAAATTACACTTCCCCCTCAGACTGGATTGTAGAATGATCCACTCGGCTCAGTCACGGTGGATGATGTTGCCCTGCTAGAGATTTTCTAAACCAGCACATGCTTTAAGAATAGAGGGAAAAGCAAATTTATCTCGCAATACCATTTCCCTCTACATTTGGTAATATAGTGAAAGGGACACATAAAATCCATGCATTATCACATAATATTTGATGATCCCACTCCAAGTAAAAACATTTGGGTTTGGTGTTTTTTCAAACAATTGATGTGCATTCACAAGGCTTCCACAATTGGCATACACAATAATGATTTTAGTTCCTAAGAAAAGACCATTCTCAAGTTCCTTTAAGAGAATATGTGTATGGAGTTGCTTACCCACCTGCAAAAACTTCTCATCTATGCAGGTATGCAATAGAAAAGCATATGGATCTTCATTAACTGAAACAACTCAATCATTTATAACTTGCAAGAAGCTCATGGCCTACTTCAATGTCAAGTTTGCATCCACGGAACCACTGATGTTTTCCTAACAATAAAGGCATTGGGATAAATATTTGTGACATTGCAAACATCAAGTTCACTAACAAAACACTTCAATATTACAAGAAATTATTTGTATAAATAACTTGTAAACGTCATGCCTTCAAATTGTAATGCAGGAATATTTCCTATTACAGTTGTGCCACAATTCTTCAGATACCATCAGGAAAATAATTTAAGGAGTAACACTTGTAAGAATACATATTTTCTCTAATACATGATTTATGAATAAGAACAATATTCACCAAGTGTGCTATAAAGCACCTATCTCCATCTTTATCTCCTTCAATATTATGTGCTACAAAGACTTATTCCTTGAATTTTGATTGGGTCATGTATTGTTTTCCTTAGAGATAGAATGAGTCAATGTGGTACTTATTTCTTTGGAGTAGTTGATAAACCAACTGAGAAGTGGAATTCTCCTTTTGGCTATATGTTTAATTGATTAATGGTGTGAATACCCTTGAGCACTTAACTCAGAATCTGAATATCTCTTGTGGGTGGTTAGTTGCAAGAAAGTTTGTATTGCAACTAGCCTATGTTTGGGTGGAGAGTTGAAGTCCCTCATCTAGTTGCCATCCATTTGCAAAATTAATCAAATAAGTGTTTATTATTGTATATATTTGTATAATGGATGAATAGTGGATATTATTGTAATATCTAAGTAGGAATGTTTCATTTATTATATATCCATTGTTGACTAGAAATCAAGTGTATTTAAGGTGAATATAAGCTGCATGAGCTATGTGGTTGTAGCCTTATTAATTCACTATAGGGGGTATGGTGTGTCTACACCTGGTGGCCTGAAAGAAACCAATGATTCTCCTATTATTTTATGCACTTTTAGTCATATCCTGTTGTTATGAGTTGGGCAACTAGCTGTTATAACTATGTTGTGGGTTGTCTCTTGAGTAGTCTAGTTTATATGTTATATGAGTGGACTTGCTCCAACTATAAAAGAACTATTGATATCTTTGTATGTCCATGATGAATATTTTTTCTATGTTCTCGTGGTCATGTGGAGTTCATGGATCTCTATGTTTATTTTTAGTTGCATGAGATATTGAGTGATTCACTTGAAAATGCATAGACGTTCAATACACTTCATCTAATATGTTATGAATTATTAATGAGGGAATATATATTCCTATGTATTTGCATTGTGATGGTTTGTATGATTATTCTCATGGTTGTGTGGGACTTTCATATCCCCGTAGTTGTTGGCATGTTCATGAATTACAGAGCTATTGCATGGTCATGTATGGTTTCTTGACATGCTCAAATAAGTTATGCAATGTGTGAATTTTAGTGTGTTGGTATGTCATGGATATCATGGCGATTTGAGACTATTGTTTGCCTCTCATGGAAATGGATTAATAATTATGAAATCTATGATCTATCAATGGATCTGATAGTATCGTGTGGGATCCATTATGAGGAATGAGATGACACACTATGCTTTAAAATTATAGAGTAGTATTAGCCATGGCCTGGATTGTTTCTGTGCTTGTTAGTGGGTATGATGATAACTTCCTTGATTGCATTTGATTTATGAAAATGTATAAATGCCAGTGTGGAATGAGGGTATCATTCCTGGAGGCATTAGTGTTATGATAAATTCGATGTATCAAGGAAAGCTTGGACAAATTCCCTGGATATCCCTTAAGAATTCTAAGTTCAAATATCATTAGAAGATCGAATTGAATTAGGGCTAAATAAGCCTCGATGAATTTGAATAAAATTCAAGAATTTCATAAGAGTGGAGAGATTTATTGAACCCTCATGATTTAAGACTAATCACTCAGTTACTGAGGCACTTAATGATGATCATGCTTAAGTGCTAATGAATGTTGTATGGACCATGTCGAGTATCATGTGTGGTATTTAGCGTGGATGGTGCTATAGATGAGAGGCATGGGGTGCGATGGAATGTGTATTCCGAGGGTTAAGGTTGTATGTCCCAGGGGATAGGAATTTGTATGCCCGGTACGAAAATGTGTTTGTCCCAGGGAATGTGGAGTTTTGTGTCTTGGGAATTTGGAATGCATTAAAGAATGTAGAGAGTTAAAACTTGATCCCAAATATTTATAACAAGAAACTGCATTTTCCACAAAGGGCCAAAGCTCGATGGGACCCATGAACTTTGGTTGAGGTGTTAGATGCCACATAGGCCAGTTAGGGCTCATGGATACCATGTTGGAGTATGGAGGGAATGTATAATTGACATGGTAGAACTGTAAATGTGGCACACTGACAATGTGACATGTGGTAGGGCAAAGGTATTTTTAGATTGCTAAGGATGCTAGTTTTGGATGACACGTGGCATCACTAGAGGATGCCACATGCTAGGGTGACATCACTAGAGATGTAGTAGAATCAAGTGACATTTAAGGTAATGCTGATATGATATCTAGGTGACACATGGTGGGGTTTTGAAGTGCTGCATGGCTTGGGGTACCGTGTAGTATTGACGTGAAAGCCTACGTGGCCTATGACCATGTCACTGCAGAGTGCGGCTTTGCGACAATGTTTAGTAGTGTCTCTGATGCATAGAGGGCATGGTGCCATGATTAATAGAAGCTACAGGATGGGAATACACCCATTAATTAACATACAAATTCACAAGGCATTGCACCTAGTCTGCCAAAAGGTCATAGTAAGCCTTAGTGTTATGACGTGGTGGCAGGATGAGAAAATATCTATCCCTGGAGATAGAGAAAGGTATGGATTATGATGGAAACTTTCGTTGACCCCCCTGAATTTCATATAGATAGTTATAATGTAATAATTAATTATTGAACTAAGGGACAGACTCATGGGGACTAGGGTCTAGGGGGGTGGCGAGTGCCACGTGGACTTGACTATGGCCTCAATGGAATCCAGGGTGATTTGAGATCGCCCGGGTGAGGTGGGGTTGCCATGAGGGTGCCACGAGGAAATGATTAAATGGAAAAAATTGATACAAACATAAATTTTGATCAAGGCATTGGATCAAGATGAAATTTATATTACCAGAAGGCTCTTGACGAGCTGAACATGATGGTGCTATCCAAAATTAGTTTTGCTAACTTTGGGGAAGAAGGAATTTTGTAGCCTCATTTCCATGAGACTATGGAGGTTTGATTAATTGAAAGTAACACCTCCCATTTGGCTTGGAAGACTCCAAGGGGGTGGGAGGGAGCATTATAGAGTGGTGTTAGAGCATCCAAATTCAACATTTGGATTGCATGGGCTCAAGAACACATGAAAGAAAAAGTTAAGGTTCAACACTGAACTTGAGGAGACCTTCATGCAAATAATTGAAATTCATTTTGATGAGTAATTTGTCATTCTTCTTTTACTGTTTCTTACAAAGGTCAACATATGCTTTTAAACTTGCAGAGGACATGGGTGCTAATTTTTGTAAAATGTTGATTTTAAACTTGCTGATTGGTTTGGGTATAAACATGTTGATATGTTATTTTAATTTCCTAGAATGTGTACTAATTGCATAATTTGACTAGTAATTGTGTGCTGAATGCACGTGTTGATATCAAAATTTTGAAATGATAGAATGGAAAATTATGATATGTTAGTTTGTTTTCTAACTAACTTTTAAGCTTGTCATTCTTTTGGCTACTAGTCTTGGTAAAAGGCTGATTTCAAACATAGTGATGATATGAATATAAACATACTAATATGCTCTTTTGATTCTTAGAATATATGGCTAACATGAAATCTAAATGTGTGACCAACAAAAGATCAACATACATCATGTCAACATGTAGGGTGTTGGCATGGCTAGATAACAAGTCAATTTGTTTATGCTGATGCAACTAACAACTATGTGTGCATGATAGCGTATAAGAAGATCCAATTGCAACAAAAAGTAAAATCATGGACAACAATATGGTACAACATAGCATGGAAAAAGTCCATCATGAGTAGGAGAGGGAAAGTTCCCTTGATAGAGTAGCAACCTTCAAGAGCTTGAAAGTTTAGTTGAAGAGTTGCAAGGCAAAGAATGAAAGACCCATTAGAAGGAAAAATGAATAGGCAAGGCTGAACAAGATACTGGTACAACACCTATCATACATGTAAGAGTTGTTGCAACAAGCATTAACCCCTAGAAATGTAAAGGAACATCATGCTGACAAGGATAGAAAGAAACCACATGAGGCTTAAGAGAAAACAAAGCCGATTTCATGTTGGTGTTGTGGAGAGGAACATCTACAGAGAGATCACCCTAACAATAATGAAAGAGAAATAATAGTTCATGTGAACTCTAGGAACATGAATCAACAACCTATATAATGTGGAATGAGATGAGGTGGAATCTCCTCAAGCTCTTTGAAATATTGAAAAACCCTTCTTGAATTATTTAGAGGAATGCTGCAATTTTGAAGTTGCTATAAGCTTTGGAAAGGACTCTGTTTAGCACATTGTGTATTGGTGGTGGACACACTGAATGTTAGAATTCAAGGGATTGAGTTTTGTTGGTTGACTTAGAGCATGGCTATGCTACTTTATATTTTTGTCATGTGTTTCTATTGTGGATCTTTTTTCGTTTTGTTTTGTTTTCGTTTTTGTTTTTGTTTTTTGTTTTTTCCAGTCTTTATTCTTTCCTTTGTGGTTTGGTCTTGGTGAATTGTTGAGTGTGGGAAAGGAAAGAAAATGAGCTATGAAGAATATTTGAATAAAACCCAATTGGAAGTGCAAGACCCTAGTTAAACCGTATAAATAAGATAAATGATAGTGGAAGGCAGAAGAATCTAACAAAACAATTAGGTGGATTGGCTGGGTCCACATGAATGAAATGTACAATGACATGCCAGTTTTGAAAATAACATAAGGGAGTTTCCTTAACTAAAACTGTGCATGGTTGACATATGCGCATGTGTGTGTATTCTATCTTCTATGAATATGATAAAGATGTGAAATTGAATTAAAGTATGAGGATATTAATCGGTTTGAAAGGGCATTAGTTGAGAACCATCATATTAGTAAGATAACTGATTAATATTTTATGATCAATGTGTGAAGGGTATGAAATAAAATTGGTACTTACTATGTTTTGTGTAACATAATGAGGTTACTTAATGGATTATGCGATGTATGGAACACCATTGGGCAAGTGGGAAGGAATGACCTATTTTTGATATCATTATTGATATGTTATGATTATGATCCTGAAATTTGTTGTGAGCATAAATGAAACTGATAAAGGTTGAAAAATGATAGTTTATGAATAACATGGATAAGGACATGCTAGAATTGACTGAACTATTGAGTATTGGAAGAATAGGAATTCCATCAACTAGCTGGACTCATAAAAAATGCTTCATCTAAAAGCACTGGTAATGACAACCAAGCTAAAAGGGCAAAGGAAAGGAATTGGGTGAGAATTCCTTTAGCTTAAATTAAAAATTGTTGTTTCAAATTAAGGCATCCTATGCATGGATACCAAATAGTTTTCCTAACTCTAATACTATTTGCATATGTATTTGCTAGATTTCATTAATATGTTAACGATGAGATGAATGTATATGGTGCCATTTCATTTAACCAGTAATTGACTAGAATCATCGCGATGGAAGTATGAATGATTAATGTTCTTAAAAATATGATGATTATATGAATGACATGTTTAGGATAACATGATGAGGTTATCCACTAAGATCCACTCTCATGTAAGGGATCAATTGATCAAGTGTGAACTCTTGTTGTTAATTATTATTATGATCATGTGCTTATGGCATTTATGTGCCATGTTTATATTATGTTATTATAAGGAAATGTTGATTATTTTATCAACGAGTATACTAAAAACTAATTGGATTCCTTGGTCAAATCATGAGGCACATATGTGATAAAGTACTAGATTGGGCTGAGAAACTACTCATTGCATACAATTTGACTATCACTACCACCAAAGTGCTAGTTAGCCACTTATATACTTGTCGAATGATAACAACTGCTTTATTGAAGGTGTGATGATAATAGGGGTATGATAGTAAATAATATTCCTGTCAATAGAATACTACCTAGATGGTAGTGTCCAAACTCACTGGGAGGTGATTAATTTGGGGGGTGTGGGGGGGGGGGGGGTACTAGGACTTGCAGGAAAATACTATGTGGATTAGTATATCTACCATTGATTTCTTCCCTTGGTGGTGAAACTACTCAATGAGTTGGAATCAAGGATGGACCTATATGAGAAGACTACATGGAGCAATATATCCACCATTGTGTGGTTCCCTTGGCGTTGAAACTACTCAGTGAGATGGATTTAAGAAAAAAGTTGGCTAAAGATCGCATGGAGCTATAAAACATATACACCACTAAGTGCTTGCTTCAAATGATAAACGACTCAGTGAAGATGGTTGAATACTGCATAAAGATAATTATTAATTATCAATTTAAATAAGTTTTTGTTTAAGTTGTGATTTAATATGTTTTAAAGTTTTATTATTGATCTCATAAGAATCATGTTATTTTGACATATATGAACAAATGAATTGTCCAAATTAAATATGAGGTTGAATACAATAAACATCAACATGATAATATCAGAGTGCACAACATCAACATGATAATATTAGTGTGTGTAACATCAACATGATAATATCAAAGTGCGCAAAATCAACATAATAGAGTTGAAGATGCAAAGAACTAGGCCATTGCAATGATTATGGAAACTTATAATATGCGTTGATATCCATATGAGATGTCATGACTAATATAATTGTGTTATTAAAGAAAGGCAGAGTGATGCCCTGGCTATGAAGACTTTTCCTGTGGGAGGAAGCCTTTCCAAGGGATGGATCGCCCGAGGAACTAGGGAGCAAAGAAGGGGATGCTTGAAGTTGGAAGGTGTGTGACTGCAAGGAGAAGAGTGAAGCAAATCAGTTTCAAAAAGTTCATGTGAATACTTAGCGGGATCAAGCATACATTGGGAAAGTGATGAGACAAGTATGTTCCTGTTAAAATATTGAGGATACTAGTAGACATCATGGATGGACATTGGAGGCCGATCACGCTTTGGAATCAAGTGGTCAGTTAGGACAAGGTCCAATGGAATCACCGTGCACTAGATGAGGCCACTTGGAAAATGGCTAATTGAATGGGGGTATCATACCCATTTTTATTTTTTGTGTAAATGGATGTAAGAGAGGTGTATATAAAAATCGCTATGGAATTTTCATATTTTGGGCACAAGAACACCAAGGATGGTGTTCCTCTAAGGGGGTGGGGTATGTAACATACTTTTTCTACCCCTCTTTTAAATGACACTATGAATTGTAATTCATGTAAAGAATGTGGCAATGGAAGATATGACTAAGACGGAGGAGGTGTAACATCCCAATATTATGCATATGAAAAAGTGTAGCAACCAAGCTATTAACATATCTAATAAAATTTAAATTGTGTCATGTACCTGAGTGAATGTTTCTTACTGACATTTACAATGTTGAGGCACTTCTTGAATTCCACTAATATGGGACCTCTAACACAACAAGGTATTGGGGATGAATCTCCACCCAACCTTAGACAATATATAACAAATATCTCTTGCAGTTGTCATCCCTGAGCCCTGAAACAAATTACTAGTGCTAGTGATCTTCTCCCTTCAACATTTCCTTCCTCAAGAATGAGTGAATGAATGCATGCCTCTTCTTCCCCCTTCTTTGCCATTAAATAAAACAATTTTTTCTAAAAATCGTAAGGGGATTGGAAAGGGATTTTCATGTACACCATCCATGTGTCCATGCCAACTTTTATTTTATTGATTTATTATTATATTTTCTTCATTATTTTTTATTTTATATATTTATTCATGTCTTTTTCTTTGTTAATTGTTACACACACACACCACACACATATATAATTTATTAATTTATTATTATTACAAGGCATTACATACTCCCCCTCTTTAAAGGAACTAGGTCCCAATTTATTTAATTATTATTACTCTAGGATTTCCAAACACCCTTTGCTAAACTAGTATACTAGCATACATTGAAAGTTCCACAACAACGAGAAATCTAGAGGAACCTCAAGCCTGTTTTCCAACTTCTGGAATGAGACATATAGCCTCATTGGCCTATACCATAGCCCCAACTCTCACGCCAAGGCTTAGACCTTATATTCCCTAAGGAAGGCATCCGGTCCTGGTACTCAATGACTTCAGGCATCTCACAAGGTTGGCCCAACACCCTCTACAACTCACTAAGGTGAAAAAATCCAGGCATCGAAGTCCTTATGCCCCCTTTGGACTTCGACATCGAAGTCCTTACTCCTCCTCTGGACTTTGACATCCCAATCCAATATCATGTATTTTGCCTCCTCAAGATGGTCGTATAGCTCTTCAAGCGCTATCCATCAAGAGATATACAAGGAAATAGATACATTGACAAATATAGTGTTGGTTGAATCTGTCCCCAACTCATATGGTTTACACATTCTCCTTCATAGGTATGGGATCCTACAAGATCATCAAATAATCTGGCCCTTTCGATCCATTTGTGGAATTCCCGTCAATCACCACATCTCAACATGCAACCAATGCATTAGTTATAACATCATAATATTATAGATAATAATCCAAATGGAAACTCTTGCATGCCACCATGAGAACATAACATCATTATTATCACAACATTTTGAATAGTAAAAGATTGCTTTCTCATGCATGTCATAAAATCTACATGCAATCCATATGATTCACATCATCAAATACCATCATACGTTATCACATCAACATATCTATGTCAAGGATATATCATGACATCACCTAATAAATGAAACTACATCCTTATATATTAACATCCTAGTTATGAGAATAATCTCAATACGTATAAAATATAGAGCAATAATATACTATAGCATTGTTATCATGATGTAGGTTTTAACTCCGTACAGAAATTACCTGCATATGAATTCTAAAACACAGAAAATAAATGATGTGAGAGCATAGCACATAAAACACATATACACAGAGATTTTCCCTTGGATCTCAAAACCGGGACTACCAAATTGATTTTTCATTATGTTCCTTTCAATGTTATAATACATATTTATACATGCCGAAGAATCCAATACCATGGAACGAAAACCATCACGTCCAATACCATGGACCAAAAACCATTGCGTCCAAAAACATGTGCAAAAATCATGCACAAAACCATAGGTGGGTCCGCCCAACCTAACATAGGGTCCAAAACCAAAATTTTCCGAGGTGCTGCCCCGGACCCCATAAAGTGGGGTTACGGGTACCCCTCAAACCCCTGTTAACTATGTGGAAAGAATATAACACAACCCAACACTTTCACTTGCCACCTGTGCCTGAGTTTGTTTGAACGCCCTTTTAGTGCGAATTCCATCCTTGGTCGATTTGATTTTCTGATAGGAGATCCTTATATTACCATTTACCTGTAATGCAGACAATTTACAAAAAGGAGAATCAAACTACCTTGGTAAGACCTCCAGCATACTCTGCCACCATTTATCTGTTGGTAATTGATGCTTTTTCAATTTAATCAATGTCTCATCAGCTTCAGTGTACCTGTAATAATTTGGCTGGAATTCAAAGAGATGTGCTATCTCATGCTCAATAAAAAACAAACTTTCTAGTTTATCATATAAACTTTGTCCAAAGGGAGGCACTGTCTCTTCTGAGTTGCTTGATGATGTTGTAATGTGATCGGTCACATAGGTATTTAGCCTATGAGCATACTGTTCCTGTTTTAACAGCCTCCCATTGCTAGTGACTAGGCTGGGTAAACCTTTGCTCTGTAATACTGCAAATTTCTGTCTGAAGGCATCTACCTCTGTCTGCATTTCTTGACATTTTCTTTCTATGGTTTGAACAAAATTCCTCATGGTCAGCATCTTCTTGACTCTCAAAATAGTTTATGTCCTGTTCTGAATGTCTAGAGATGCTAATTGCTCACTAGTATGAGTATTTAAAAAATGAATCAATTGATTGGCTTGCTTGCGCTTATTTTCCAATAATACTCTGGCCTTTTGAGTTTCGTATTGAGCTACCCCTATCAATTCCATATGGTCAAAAATAGTTTGTATTGTTGTCCATTGATCAGCAATATATTGGCCAATCTTATCCCACAAAATGGTCTTGATTTCTGTTAGAGTTCTATGAAGAGTGAGGTCCTTCTCCAAGGCTTTTATTTTATTCTCTAAGGCCTTCACTTCCCTTGTCTTCTCAGCTACAGTCATTTTTGATTTGTCATAACTTACCTCAATCTTGGCCAGCTTTTCCTTGGTTTCTTTTCATTCTGCCATTTGGATTTCTAAAGCCTTTACTTCTTTCATCATCTCTTCCATGCTCAAGCTGGCATCTTGTATTGTCGCTGTTGGAGTTGTTGTTGATGCTGGATCAGTTGGAGGGGCTGTTATGGTGACTATTGGAGGAGGAGCTGTGAGAGTTGGAGCTGTTTGAGCTAGCTGAGAGGCCAAATCCTCCTGTTTTCCTTGTAGTGCTGCTTCCAAAGATTTCTCTGTATCCAGCAATCTTTGATTCATCCTCATTAATAAACTGACCACATCCTCCTCTTCTTTTTGATGTGCCACCTCTGTGGTCTGAGGGTGCATTGTAGCTGACAGCGTAAGTTTTCTTCTCAAGGCTACTATGTCTTCCTCCTTCTTTCTTATTAAGGCCTGTGCGCCTTTCAAATCCTTGGGATCATGTCCAAATTCTATGATAATCTCTTCAAAGGATTTTATTCTATTATCCTTGGCTAATGAGAAGGACTTTTCCAGCTCCAATTGGACATAAGTGTTATACAATGAGTTCTGCAGTTTATGAGCCATTAATGCTTTGTCTGCCAAGGTGGAGTATACCATTTCTCCAGCCTGTTTGTGTAACTCAATCTGGTCTATTGGGTGGATGTATTTAGCAAGAAATTCCAAATTGGTTCTGATGTAATCAGCAGCTGACTGTGGCTGCTGTATGGTGGGCTTGAAGTGACTAAAGGTCATCTTCCCTGCTTGAATATCATAGGCTGCCATTAGCCTTTGTTGATTGGTGGGAGCCATTCTCAACAATTGGTTATATAGTTGAAACCTCACTAGTTAATTTCTAGCATTGATTTCTGTGAATGTTCTCTTGATATCAGAGCCTTGATTGCTCTGTTGCTTGGTGGATGTAACCTCCACGCCAGGCTGTCTCTCTTGCTCCTGCTGAAATGAGCTAGTCGATGTTTCCAAAAATGGAGGGATCTGCTGTTCAGAAGTTCCCTCACCCCTAGTTGCCTGTTGTTTCCTCTGTGAATTCTTCTTCAGAGTACATGTTTAGCCTTTGTCTCTTCTCACCTTGCTGATCTGTAGATGCCCCTGTGGGTGTCTCTTCTAGTCTGTCCCTTTTTTTGGCTCTTTCCTCATTATGAGGGGTTTGTAGCACAGGGATCGCTGCTGCCTTTGCTTGTGTTGAAGGGCCTTGTTATTGACCCTTTTCCTGGGCTGTAGATGATTGTTTTGCCATTGTATTTTTCTGCTCTGAATGTTGTACTTCTTTGCCTTTTCCTGCAGGTGGAGTGGTTTCTTGAGCAGGCTGTTGTGAAGGTGTAGTAGATGATGTGCTCATTCCAATATGTTGAGGCAGTGTGAAAGGGACCTGTGCAAAATAATCCAGGCCAATTCTCTTCTCAAAGTCTTTCATTTCTTTTTCTAATCTTTCTTCTTGAGTAAGATCCTCAAATAGTGTTCCCTCTACCCATTCCTGTCGATTAGCATATTGTTCAATTTGAGGGATTGGTTGGTGCACATATCCTGAAAGCTTGTTTTTGACTCTTCTAAAGCTTATGAAATGTTCAGGGGCATATGGTGCCCAATAAAAACTTTGTTTCAGCATAAGTTCATCTCTTAGCATCTTGTCTACATCATTCCAGGCTTCTTCCCTCTTATTGAAGACAAAAGGTCCCAATTGATGTCTTATCTTGAGCTGTGCCTTTTTGTTTTTGCCATGGAAATGAGTCAAATTTGCACTATTAAATTTCCTGAAATATTCCAAGGCAAAGAGTCTCATGGGGACATATTTTGGCAGCTTGAATGGGGATAATTCACAACCATAAATCCTGATCACCGTATGGTTTTGGTAAAAATACCAGTCACCAATGCTATAGCCCCTTGAAAGATGTAAAATTCTCTGCATTTCAGTAGTGAGCCTGCTAGGAGGATTCATCATCAACAAGGAAGTGGTTGGGTAAATGAACATGTCAATGAACTCACAATATGTATAAGGTGAGAGGTGAACTTCATGGAAAACTGAGGTCCAGAAAATGACAGATCTCCTCTCTCCTTTGGAGTCTAGTTTTTTAAGAGGAACTTGGAAACTATCAGGATGATAGTACAGCAGCAGATGATATATATAAGATGTATACTTGAATACTCTTTCTCTCTCCAAAATCATAACTTGCTCATGGATTTTAGTTGCTATGAAGGTGGCATAGTCATACTTGACAGCAGGGGGCTGTCCTGGAGTGAATATGGACATCAATATAAACACAGTTTCATCAACAAACTCATTGGTTTTGCATCCTAGAATATAGGATATCATGTCTATTAGGAGTTTCCCTGTCTCATTGAACGAGACTTGATGATAAGGAGGAGGATGATTAGGCTGGCACTGTGGTAGCATAAACAACTGACCTAGTCTTGTTATTTCTGAGCTAGGCAGCTTTGCACCTTGATCAAGCAGGAGTTTCATGGTGAGAGGAACCAGAGGCTGAGTTGGATCAAAGTTCAATATCTCATTTATGGACTGAGGAGTAATATAGAACAATACAGATCCATATGGAGTCAGAATTGCTCTTTGTGTGGGATCATATTTTTCACAACATAAATGAATGAAATCAGGCAGCACATTCACTGAAGGCAGATAATAGATAGGCATATTGGATTCCTAGATTCTCAGGACATCAGTGTTGCTTCTGTGGCTATTTCTGATTTGACAAAAGGTTTGCAGGTGAGACTTGAGACCCAACATATCCTTAATCTAGAAGTCCCTGTCTGCCAGAGGTAACAATTCCAAGTCCTTATGTGGTGCATTCAAGGGTGCAATGTTGAGAGCCACTGGAGCCTCCATGTTTCAACTGTCTGTGTTTTGATTGGAATGTAGGTCTATGCCACAACAGAAAATAGAATTCTGGCTCTGAGGCTTTTGTCAAGAAATTGCAGACTGAGTTTTATCTTGTAGTCATATCACTGGATAACATTCATGGTAAAAAGATGAATTTTGCAGAGTTTAGTGGGGAAGTTGAATAAAACAGTGGAAATGGCACTCCTTTTGCAGGTGATTTGACAAATTAACTCAATATTTGGGCATTTCTTGGATTCGTTTTGCAGAGGAAGGTTACAGATAGGTGGCTTGGAAAGAAATCTTGGTAAATTCTTGTTTTTATCAGCACACAGTGTTTTTATCTGGGGTTATAGACTGACTTTGTTGGATTTGTGAGTGGAATGTAGAGAAAATGAGCTTGAATTTCAACTCGATGGGCGAGTTTGCAGAGGGAACGATAGTTGACAGGGTTACTTTTGAACCAATGGGTATAGTGGTGACTATAATGTAGAGGTACAGAGGTAGCACTGCGATTTTGGTTCAAATTCTGGTTATCCAAGAGATTTTAGCAGAAAAACTTGGAAAAACAGGGTTTATGAGTGAATTTCGGGTAAATACCTGTTATATGGACATCTGGTGCAAAATGCGATTGGAGGCTGAGCTGAGGAGGCCGGGTTTGCAGAGTGAATTCGCCTGGGTGGCAGACTGTAACGTTGGTGTTGAATTGGACATAATTCACATGCATAGGGTGCGCAAGTCAACAGAATAGAAATGAACGAAAATAATTAATTTCACGAGTTTTTAACAAAATTTGGACTTTTTCGGGCTTTTGGCGCTTTTTGGGGATGACGTCAACATGACGTAGCTTTTGTCTGGTAGTGGAGTACGGAAGGTGACGTGGTCGCTGACGTGGAGGATGACATGGTGGACACGGTGGATGAACAGTAGCACGGGTGATGACGTGGTGCTGACGCGATGGTGACACAGGCAATGGGACAAACGGCGATTTATGGTTTTCATCGGACCACTTTTGGTATGGGGGTGGTTTATGTCAGAGCGGGCCCGATGCAATAGGAATGCAACAGGTGTCCCTGGGTATGGTAGGAATACTACCATCCATCAGGTACTAACGATCGCACATCGGGGTGCCTCCGATATTGACGAGGGCTGTCGGATCTGGTGGATGCGATCCAACAGTTGACGGGAAGGTAAGGTGGCGAAGGTTTATGAAAGGAGAGCGCGTGTTATTTTAATGTTTGCGGGGGTTGAAACTTCGGTTATCGGGGTATGCGGATATGGTTTTCTAATTAACCAAATTTTAATTAAAACCTAGTTTATTGTGCCGCGGATTGCGGTTATTTGTTTGACCAAAGGTCTAACAAATCCCGGCGGAACACGTGGTGGGTTGTCATTGGGCCCAGGTGGACCAATGACTCCCAAGAAATTTTAAAACATAGCCATATTAGGTGGGGGCGGGATATGTATAATGTTTTTTGGGTTTTTTGTTTTTTATATATAGTAGGGGTAGGGAAACTTTATATAGGAGTTATATAATAAAGTTAGGGTGTTAATATGACAAATGATAGGGAAATGCTAAGTTTATAAGGCAAAACTTGAATTTTTTAGGAAATGAAAGGGAAATGGGATGATTATGTTTACACAAGAAATGTGGCTTGTTTTGACCAAGTAAACACAACATTTCACTTAGTAATTCTCAAAAAATGAAATGAATTAGGACCATTGAGCAAATCCCAATGTCCCTAGGGGATGTTAGTGAAGGTTCTAGGGGAAATGAGAGGGGAAGTCAATCATGCTCCACTGAACTGTAGCCACTTTGCCATGATGTTTGTGATACTCATTAAAACTGAACATCACCCTGCTTCTGCAACATCAGAATTATCTGCCTACCCAACCTAAAACACCTAACATTTTTTCTTCCTTTGATTGGGTGCATTTGAACTAGAAAACCTTGCTTTTCCTCTTTTCTTTTGGCTGCCCTCCTATCTAAATCTATCCTTATCTCTTCCAAGGGCTCAGATTGAATAGTTGGGCCCTTTAATTCTCTATCTCATCTAGTGATTTGCCAAGCTTGAACTGTTTGAGCAGACCTTATTCTCTATTCTAAAACAAGAAATTTAAACATGATCTAGCCAGGGTTAAATTGTCTGGCTATTCATCAATTGTGAGAAAGTCAGTGATTGCACTTTCTGAACTTGCTATACAACATGTAGTACAGTAGTAGCATTTTAACAAGCCACTTCCCTAGTCTTTCTTTGGGATTCCTTTCCTTTCTCTTTTTTCTTGAATTTTTGATTTATTGATAATATGGAACCTTTGCAGCATGGAAAGGATGATCATATTTGGTATTTCCACAGTCAATCATGAAAAATGGCACCTATTGATATAGGAACCTAACTTCTAACTCGAACAAACTGATGTTCGCTCGAGTTTTCTTCATATCTTCAATAATGTTGTAGTCCAGAGGTGGTAGAATTACCGAGGTGTCTAGGGTGGAACGAATGTCCGTGTTGTCCAGCAGGGTATTTTGCAACTTGTTCCTCATGGATGTAGTCTTATCCACCGTTGTCTTCCTAGACTTGCTTTGTGTTTTCTATCTTGGGGCGGCTAGTTGATCAGCCTTCTTTATCAACACTCTCACCTTCTCTTGCATTTCCCCAAGTGTAGGGGCAGCCCCTTTACTCCTAAGATTGTAATGATCATTTTTCTCTTAGGGCTTCTTCTTGGTATTCGTCTTTGACATTACTTGTGAGCATTGATATGCATTTACCACATGCCCAGAACTTGGTATTTCATCAGGTGAAACCTCTTTGTCATCATCAATGTCTTCCGGATACTCCCAAATTTCGCCTTCCGCATCGAGTGTATAACTGTAGATAGAGTTAATGACTCACTTCCAATCCGAAAAAGAGTTCTTGGGATGATACTCTTCGTGGAAGGAATAGAACTTAGGATCTGAGCACTGATCAAGTTGGAACATAGGCTTCTATGCGATTTTGGAAGCGAACCAGTTATTACTTGATGAGTCAGTTGATCCACTATTTTCCTATCTCTGTCTAGGCAGATGATTGCTTCCGAATGTGTCTGTTTTCCATTGCTTGAGTCCGAACATTTCGGTGGTCAAGTTTTTGATAAGGTGAGTGAGGGTCTCAATATCATTTGCTTCCTTACCTCTACCCTTTCTTGTCGTTGCTTAGGGCTTCCTTCTCGCATCCTTGGATTCTTTCGTTGATTCATTAGCCTTGATGACTCTAATTGTGCACAATTCCTTTTCAACAACAATAGCCTCTTCGCAACTTTCCAAAAGTGTTAGCTTTGTAGCTCTCTTGATGAACAATGAAATGGTGTTTAGCAATGTAGACGTGTAATAGTCAACAATGATGGAGTCATGTGGTTTAGTGTCCGTTGCACACTTGTTCAAAATATGCATAAACCTCTAATTGAAGTCATTCACTTTCTCTTTTCCCTTCATCTTGAGGTTGCCCAATTTTTGAGCAGCATGGTTGGGGTCTTGTCATCAACAAAATTTTCGAGGAACATACATTTGAAAGCACCACAATTTTGTATGGAGTTGGGTGGAAAACTGTGATACTAGTCAGCTACGCAACCGTCCAAGGTACATGGGAACAATCTAGATGCTATGTCGTCATAACGTACCTCAAGGGTCTACAACTATAGGTAGAAGTTGTCTAAGTGGTCTTCTACCTTCACTATGTTGTTAGGGTTGAACTTGATTTTCATTCCCTCGGCTCACTTCAGAACATTATGAAAAACAACCAGGAGAGCCAATGGTCCCTGAGTCATCCATTCAAGATTTGGTTTAGCCATCTCTTCTTCTTCTTCATCCTCTTCCTCTCCTTCGGAGTCTGATGGTTCCCGATCTGAGTTGGTCGTTTTGTCTCCACCTCCACCTCCTCTGCTGCCTTCCCCTCCGCCTCTTATACCAGAGCTTGATCCCAAGATCACAAGAGTGCCTTTTTCATCTTATGGAAAGATTAGATGTTCCTCTCCACCTTCAATAGCTTCTTCTAGACCTTCAAATGTGACAAGGACTACTTCTTCCACTGATGATACAACAACTCTTGCGGGAGTGGCTTTTGGCTTCCTAGATCTGTGTGGAAGATCCTGTACTCTTGGGATCAGTCTGACTGCTTTCACGAACTGGCGAGTGATGGGACAGACAAAGAGAAGGTGTTGATATGAAATCTCATGTTCAATTACGGGAGGTGAGGTGTAACCAACTGCAGATTCGCATGTAGGTGAGAGGGAGTGCGAGTTACTACCTTGACCAGATGGTTGATGAATGAGTGTGAGGGGAATTTCATCCATGTACAACTGGATGCCCTCCTTTTAGCGCCAAAAATGTTGACGGTGCTAGACCCACCAACATTCAGGGGATCACACAGATATGAAGTCCCAACTAGACCTCACACTGTTTGGTGTGGGAGTACCATCCAGTATGATGGCCCAGTTGCCACTATCTTAAGGATTTTCCGCAAATCTTGTCTATCAGCACAGGAGAGTGGTATGCTTTGCCTTCGAGAAGTGAGGTTCGCGTGCCTAGTGAGTGCTAGTGTACTCATGTCAATGGTTCTTTCACTATAAAGGGAGAGAGGGTAAAAGTGAGTCCCAAGTTGGATGGGATGCAGTCCCAACTCGGCTAGGAACACACAACACAACAAGACATGCACAACTTCTAGAGGAGCAGTCCACACAGATGTGGCAATCACAACATACAAGGTAAGATAATGCATACAACACCCAACATATTAGTCCAAATGAGTGCAACAGTTGTTACATCAAGCCTCATGTGAAAGGTTTGTCTGATGTCCGAGAGAGTAGTCTACATGGGCAAGACAACATTAGCAACATATATAACACATTTCCATTAGTAGATTATGCATTACAACAAGTGAAATAGTTCAGATGTGGAGCACAGGTTAAAGAAACATGCATTACAAGTGTTAAAGATTAGTCTTACAACATATATGTGTGAAAATGTGTTGCCCTGTTAGCAAGCTTTTGAATTAACTGAAAGTTCCAAGACACATTGTTACACCATACATCACTAACCCCAAGTGCGGGGTGTTGGAGCTGCTACTTACTCCTCAAAGAAAATATTACAGACTCTCTTAGCTATGTGGGAGGAGAAGAGGTGAAAAATTCCTTTTCATGTACAGATGAGGGGGTATTTAAAGCCAAGGGTGAAACTGAGCCTTTTGGTTGTTTGACTACCCTCATGACCGTTTGACTTCCATGACTTTTCGACTTACATGACTCTTTGTTCAATAAGTGTGTCTCTTGGTCTTCCATATTACATCACATTGATTGACAACATAGCCCATAGTAGAGATGTGGGTGACATGACTCATGACATGACTTGACATGGTGGTGCTGGTACATTCATGTTGCTGCTGAAGTGCATGTCGAGCTTCAGTGATGTTGGGTGATGGGTGTCTTTGTGGCGTATCACGGCTTCACCTCTGCATGGCGAAGTGCGTAGATTCTTTGATGGTTCTTGGTTCGCTGGATGAAGCTTTAGCATGTTGTTCCTTGCTTGCATGTTGGAAGGCTTGACAAGCTCATCTATTCGTGAAGGTGCATGTTCATCGCATTCATTCATTGGTGAACCTGTCCTTCTGCATGTGATCCCTTCGTTCATCTTGTTCATCATCTTTCCATGTTTGTTGGTGTACCTATACCTGCATTCACTCATGACGAGATGACATCAAATCCAAAACCTCCTAGTCTACCATGAAACATGATCATTTCGGATGCAGGTGACCGGGAGAGGCAGCAAGGTTGTGAAGTGGGATGATGGCTCCGGGCACTGCGGATGAAATCTGTGCAAGAGTCACTGAGTGATGGTGATGGGCAATCTGAGTCGATAATGACTGTCTGCAAGGTATGGCTCAGCTGGGAGGAAAAATTGCACAAATTTTGGGAGAGACAGTTCGGGCTGTAGGAAGGTAAGGTAGGCAGGATCTACACAGTTTCTAGAAAGAGTGGACAACAGGGATTGGAAAGCCAAAATTTCACAATTTTTTGGAGGAACAGGTCGAGCTGTAAGGAGGGTCAACAGGCAGGGATTACGTAGCTTTTGGGAGGAAATTCCTGGGAGACTGGCAACCAAAACTGCGCAATTCAAGAGGGAACTGGCAGTTGGCTGGTGGAGTCACTAGCAACCAAAACTGCATAATTCCAAGAGGGAGCTGGTGGTTGGCTTCTCAATCACTGGCAACAGAAACTATGCAATTCCTGAAGGGAACTAACAGTATGTTGTTGGGAGCTGCTGGGTAGGGGAAACTGCACTGAGGCTGGGAGGCCGACCTACTAATCATTTTTGTGTAATTTCTGAGATGAGCTGACTAATGGGAAGCGGAAGGGTTGCCCATGAACACTACACAATTTCTGAGATGATCAGTTGGTCGATTGTCGGGATGATTGACTGGGAAAACTATGCAATTTTCTAAGGGAGACAGAGATGGGAACTTAGTGTCTGTCTGGCCTATCTGCAAAATTTCCTCAGTCAGCTAAGTGATTAAGGTCAATGACCTCTACATGAGGGGAGTCAGTCTCAGGGTGACTATTGGTTCTGACTGTCCAGGTGGCCAGCATGAGGGTTGATTGAATTCCCTATGGGCAGCACAGCTTGAAAATACTATCTTGGTGCTTCGGATCTATTCTAGTTGAAATTCAATCGATTCGAAAGTGGGGTGATGGTCCGGCTATCAAAGGGAATCTAGTCATTAAAACTTCAGAAAAAATGACTAAGTGTGTGAACAATTGAAAGATGCATAGGTGATCATACGAACACACACTCACATGACTCGATGACGAAACAACCCAAACCATCTAGACACACATGTTCAACATGACTAACTGACTGTGCAAGTGACAAGCGCGACACTCATGGCTGATCATTCATTGATCGAGATGACGCTTGCACGATAGTGAATGTGACTCCGTGTGTGAGTGCGACAAATGTTTTCATAGCGAACACAACAAGCACATATGAAAAGAAGACTTTGAGTATAAACAGAACATGGTCGCAAACATGACTTAGACAACAACATGTAGAAACTTGAATGAAACGAAGAAGCAAGGCAGATGTAAATATTTAGACGAGCTCACAGAGTGAACCCGAGTGTGTGCAGTCATCAATTGAAACTCTCAAGGGAGGCTCCAAAATTGGTGTAGGATAAAATTTTGGGGGGTGGTTGTAGCTACTACAACACTTCTCTAGATGGTTCTGCTTGAGTGGTTGTCTCCACTCTCTTCTCCTCAACTTGTGGATGGTCCACAAATTCTTGAGGTTCCTCCTTTGGATCTAAAAGCTCCTCTTCTTGTGGGTTTTGAAGCTCCCTCTCAAGAGAGTGTGGTATGGCTTTGTCTTCATCAAATTTTACATCCCTTCACACAACTATCATTATGATGGATGAAAACTACACAAGGTAGTTGTGGGGAGTTTCTATGTAACCCACAAATACCCCCAATTCTATTTTTAGCTCTAACTTCCTCATTGATTCTTTGGAGACATGGCAGTAAACAAAGGCTCCAAAAATCTTGAAGTGTGACAAATCCAGATTTCTCCCCAAGAAATTCTCCTCCGGTGTAATCATGACAAGAATTTGATGAGGACTCTATTTCTACAAATAGGTTGTTGTGTTGCATGCCTCCGCCAAAAAAAGTAGAGGTAGGATTTAATCATGGAACATCACCCTCGTTGCTCACAAAATGCTACGGTTCTTCCTCTTAGCCACTCCATTCTACTGTGGGTTGTCGCATGCTGTCAGCTCTCGTCAAATGCCTTCTTTTGCATAATTTTTTTTAAATTCATTCGACACATACTTACCTCCATTATCTCTCCTAAGATTCTTCACCTTCTTGCCCATTTCTTTCTCAACCAATGCCTTGAATTCTACAAAATTGGAGAATGTATCATCCTTATCCTACATGAAGAATATCCAACACTTATGTGAGAAGTCATCAATAAAAATGAAAAACTATTTGTGCCTGGCAGTGGAGGCTGTTGAGAAATGTCCACAGACTTTAGAGTGGATCCTTTCAAGGACTACATGTGCTTTGTTGTCCTAATCATGGAATGTGGATTTTTTGTACTTCCCCAAGGTACATACTTTGCATACATCCTACTGCTTAAGTGATTCTTTGGGGAGGCTTATGGTTATCTGTTGCATGATCTTCAAGGCACCATGATGCAAATGGCCAAGTCTTTTACGCCAAATTTCAATGATATCATGATTGTGCACCTTCTCGACCTTTGTGCTCAATGCAACATAATCCTCCACATCTAGCTTGTACAGGTTCTTCACACGAACCTTGATCTACTTCACCTATCCCATGACTATGTGTTTAAGGATTTCCTTTCTTTTGCTAAATATCACATCATAACCATGGTCTTATAAAAATGCAATAGAGATGATATTTTTCTTTAGGCCCAGAATAAGCATGACATCCTTGAGCTTGAGGGGGGAACCCGACTCCCTCTGAAAGGTGACTGTACACATCCCCATCTTGCTATACCTTCCATCATCCCCCATATCAATGTGAATTTGCAATTTTTTTTTTCTAGTTCATTGAAACAATATCTATTTCTCATAATGTGGAATGATGCACTTGAATCCAGATACCACACACTCCCCATCATTGTGCTAGCCATGCATGCAATTAGGTTAAAGTCAAGATCGAACTGTGAAGCCAAAGTTTCACTTGCTTCTCCTCTTGAGGTCTTCCTTCTTTCCTTCTTGTGTTGACACTTCATGGCATAGTGCTCAAATTCATGACAATGGAAGCATTTAAGTTTTGACAAATCTTTTTTCTTGCCTCCTTGACTGGATTCTAGTTTGGATTGGCATTTCTTCCCTTTTCCCTTATTTTCCTTTCCATCCAATGAAAATTTTCTTTGTCCTCACCCTTAGATGAAGTCCCATCTCTGGTATTCTACCTTATTTCCTCTTGTACCAAATCGGACTATAAGCACTCCCAACTCGATAGTTTCTCCCTGCCATTCACTGAATCTTGATAGCTATGCTTGCTCTTGGTAAGGATCATAAGGGTTAAGATCACCAAGTCTTCTTCAAGGACATTAACACTGACCCCACACTATGTAAACTTGCTCAAATACTGCATAATTGTGTCATACTTCTACATCTTGATACATCAAATTTTATCCCTGAGCGCCAGCTTCCTGTGGTCACTATTATTCTCGAACAATTATGTCAGTGCTTTCCACATAGAGAACAAAGTTTCTTTTCTATGAAGATTCAATACAATATGATCCCATACTCCCTCCAAGATGATTCTCCCCGCCTTGGCTACATATTTCTTCCACTGAGCAAGGTTTTGTGCATCATACGCTTGTGGTTTTGCAACATTTGTCTTGATGTATTCTAGCAACCCATTGTCACCCAATATGGCCTCCATCCGGTCCTTTCATGCAAGAAAATTAGAGGTGCTTTCCGAGGCATACTCTAGCCTTAGTCCATTGAAGTCCATATTCTTAACTATTATGAAATCCTCCTATATTGATCTTTAAATTCGAACCTATCAGAAATAACTTCAAATTTCCTACTCTAATGTGAATCCATCTCTGATACCATGTAGAAATTAGGATGTAGATTTTCAACTTCTCATGAATTTTTTAACCAAAATCATAAGGCACAAATCTATAATACCACTCTGCAGACATTAATTCACAATTTAGAAAAAAATCTCAGACATGCAATAAGGAATAACACACATGCAACAAGTATTTTTATCTAGGGAAAGCAATATGCTAAAAACCCAAATGCCTCTTGTATTAATAAAATGAAATAGAGATGTATTACAATTTCTTTTCTCAACTGAACTCACCCTGCAAGTGCACAACCTATCTCTCTTCTCACTGAAGGCCTCTGACCTAGACTTAGTTAAAATTTCCCTTAGTTTGAGCTCCTATTTTCTTTCATCATTCCTTGAGGAATTAGCCCCTATTATTTAGGAATTTCCCTCAATTGAATTGCGCAATTCCTTTAGGTTGATCATCTGGCTGCATGCAACACCTGTACATTCAAGACTAGTCTACAACTGATGTTACATTGCCTTGGAATCTCCACCTCAACTGGTTAACTCGAATTCTCTGCATGCACTAGCTATTTTGGGCTGATTGATCAATTAATTGGATGATCACTAAGTTTGACTGAAGTCCCACTCTTTAACTTACCTTCCACTAGTTCCTCCAAAAGTTGGAACTAGTTAAACTGAAAAGAAAACCTGAGATAACTGACCTTGATTGATACAAATTAACAATCACACATGAAAAAATGAGCTCTAACTCCTCCAACTCAAATTTAATGAGTAAACTAGGTGATACAATCCATGTCACACAAGTTAACATCATTCAAGTTGTCTACTGATGTGGAAATTCGAATTTTCTCAATTTAATCAAGGCAAAATAAAATTGAGAATTTCTTGTTTCATTTTTCAATAAATCCTTAGTCCCCATATTCTTTAGTTTTTTCTATTTTGTCCCATTTGATGAAAGGGATACCTTCTCTTTCTTTATTTCCTATCCACAATAAATTAAAACCTTTCTTTCTTATCTTTTCTAATACCCTCTTTTGACTATAACTTAAAGAGAACCAATAAACTGGTATTGCCTCCAACTTTGATTTTACCAATGTTAATCTTCCTCCTCCTAAGAAACATATAACAAAAATTTGAGACTCTTCTTTATATTTTCTCATAAAGATAATTGCAATGATTTGCCTATATCCATTACTCTATAACATAAAACCCAAATATTTCAATCCATTTTCAAAGGATGTTCCTTTAAAGGATCCTTCATTTTTTTCTCTTTTGCTATATAGTTGAAATGAATTTTGGATTTTTCAACATTACTTTCTATTCTTGTTGCTCTATAATATGATTTCATAATTTCTTTGCATTTTCTGCTTTTCTCATAGTGCCCATTCCAAAAAACTTGCATATCCTACAACAATAAATAGGTTAGTTGCATAGACATCTTTATTTTTATTCCTATTATAGCACCTTCTCTTTTGCATTCTTTTACTACCCTTCTTAGTTCTTCAACCACCATAAAAAGACAAATGTTAGCATTAAACATCCTTGTCATAACCTTGAGTTGGATAGAAAAACTTGATGCTAACCTATATATTCGAATAATAAAGGAAACTAAAGACATTCATCCATTATCTAGTTTACCATTTGAAGATTCATTGTAATGTGAATTAGTATTATTCTCAAATACAACAACATTACTCTATCATATGTCTTGGAGAGGTCTAATTTAAATACCGTTGTTATTAACTTCTTAATTGTTATAGTAAGGGTGCCCATATTGCATCGTGAATCTACCTATTGAATAAGATGCCATACTATTCCCACAAGATTGAATCTAAGAATACATATTTTAGTCTTGAAACTATGATCTTAAGAATTACGTTGTATATAATGTTACATAAAGAATTAGCTTATAGTCCTCAAATGTCTTAAGAACGCCTTCTTTAGCCTTGATGTTATGATTATAAATATTACCTTGTACATAGAGTCACATAATGTTATGAAACCAACTAACAAAAAGATAGAAAATATATATCAACGACTTTAGAATCATCCTCTTCGATGATACAAATGACAATACCTCCTTTCTATATATAGGAGTCTAAGGGGTACCAATACAATCAGAGCCTACATAATAATAATATTGTAGGGGCACAAAAATAATAATAGTGGGCTTCTATGGGGCACACTAATAACAACATGGGGGCTATATGGGCACAATAATACAATAAGGGGGTTACACTAATAACAATAAGGGGTTACACTAGTAGTATAGGGACCTAACATGCCCCTCTCCTTCAAAAATTGTTGTCCTCAACGCTTTTGGATCTATATAAAATTCTCATCCTCCCATGTGGAATCTTCAATAGGTAAGTTCTTCCACTTCATGAGATACTCTGAAATTGATCGATTTTGTAGCTGTTAGGTTCTTGTTTCTGTGACTACTTCAGGTTCCAATATGATTTTGAACTAGGAGCTTGTCACCTATAACATTCTTTAAGCATGAAACATGGAAAACTGGGGGCACTCGAGAAGATGCAGGAAGCTCCAATTTGTATACCACAGTACTAATATTTTGCAGCACCTTGTAAGGACCACAATACTTTGGTGATAATTTATTATCCTTCTTAGCTTGCTTGAGGGACATTTATTTGTATGGTTATATTCGTAAAAATACCCAATCGCCTACATCAAAACTTCTTTCGTTGTGATGTTGATCTACCTATCATTTCATTCGATTCTGCACCAAAGTGGGGTTATCCTTTAAAAATTGGAGAACTTGTTGTTGATGCTCAATGTGATATTTCATTGCTTGAACCTTTTTTTGCTTGATAAGTCCTTCTATCTTGAGAGTTTGAGGAGTGGTAATTCTTTCCAATGCATTACAAGATATGGTCAAATTCATTTCTTGATGCTTGATGTGATATTTCACTTCTTGAACCTTTTTCTTCTTGATATGTCCTTCTATCTTGAGAGCTTAAGGAGTGGTAATTCTTGCCAATGCTTTACAATATATGGTCAAATTCATTTCTTCTTTCTCTAGGGTTGGTTCCTGGTGTATACCCTCTTATTTTGACAATTCTTGATCCTTTTCTTCTTCCTCTTCACAATCTATGTAAAATAATTTCTTCTCAGCACACTTATGACCATTAGTGTATTTGCTATCACAATTGTAACAAAGCCCTTTTTCTCTTTTTTCTTCCAATTGTTGTGGTGTAACCCTTGCAGGTTGTGGAAGGCTAGGAGAAAAAACACTTCCATATTTATAGTTGTGAGTGGTAGGATTCCTTGTTTCCATAATTCAGCTTTCAATTCTTCTTGCGAACCCGAATGCCTTCTCCAATGAATTAGGTTCCCAAATACGAATCTCATGTTGAATGTTATCCTTTAAATTTCCTATGAAGACTTCAATCCTATGCTGCTCTAGAATATCATTTATCCTTATATTCAATTTCTCAAATTCCTCAATGTGCTCTTCCATTGAACCCTTTTAATTGAGATTTATCAATTGGCTAAAGAAGGTGTTGCTCTTTGTATCCTCATAATGTGCTATCATTTCCTTCATGAAAATTGACCAGGTGACAAGTGGTTTACAAGAAAAAATCCCACTATACCATACAAATTGATATGGTTCTATGTATAAAGAGGAAATATGTACCTTTTGTAATAGTTTTACATCATGTAGATCGAAATATTGCTCCATTTGTAGTATCCAATGTACCAGATCCTTACCAACAAACTTCCTCGTAACAATTTTTCTTGATTTTAGGAGCTCGACCTTGAATCTATTGTATCTCTAAAATTTTGGATCTCTAAGGTCTGAAATTGCAGCCTGCAGTAGCCCTCTGCATCCTCTTTCCAATTCCACCAGTCTGATCGAAATTGGATTCTCTAAGGAAGAGTTATGCCCAATCTCCCAATATTACTTGATTATATACTTTTTTAGTACAACGAACTTGTACGAACTGCCACGTGTTACTATTTCAACCTTCGGACCTTAAAATGATACACAGAAAACTACAAGCCATCCTCTTTCGAAAAATTCTTATGAAATGTCAAATTGATGCTCAAAAATAAAGTTATGACAATTTTCCCTAGGTCGCCTGTTCGAGATATAATTTGGGATCCTGCAAAAACCCTAACTTACTTGGATCATATCTCTGAAAATATAGCGAGACAAGATCTGAAATTCAGATCTAAGGTTTAGAGAGATTTCAGCTAAAATGGGTTTTTTTCTAGCTTATGAAAAGTCGCAGAAAAAAAATGTTATATCGAAAATGCCACGATGACGTATTTGGAGCAGCGAAACCCTAGAATCCAAAGCTCTTATACCAAATGTTATGAAACCAACTCACAAAAAGATAGAAAAGATAGATCAGTGACTTCAGAATCATCCTTTTCGAGGGGAAAACCTCCTTTACATTACACAAATGAACAATTCTTCGATGATACAAATGACAAGATCCCAATACAATCAGAGCCTACATAACAATAATATTGTAGGGGCACAAAAATAACAATAGTGGGCTTCTATGGGGCATACTAATAACAACATGGGGACTATATGGGCACAATAACACAATAAGGGGGTTGCACTAATAACAATAAGGGGTTACACTAGTAGTATATGGACCTAACACATAAGGAATTGGCTTGTAATCCTCAAAGATATCAACATTTTTCTTCTTATAGATTAGGGATATAAATGTTGAGTTCATTGAATCGATAATTTTTATTACATTTATTGATTCCATAAATCACTATTTCATAATTGAATCCTATCTCAAATATGTTGTGTAGTAGCATCTTCTCATTTATTAACATTTCATAGAAAATTCTATAAAGATGCAATAAAAATCCCCTTACAATTTGAATCCATATAAATTATAGAAAACATGTAAGGCAAGAGAAACTTATGAGCTTGAGACACCTAGAAGGCTATTCATTACTCTCCTTTCCTATTGGTTATCCTAATCACTTCCTCTTATCTTCCCCAAATATAATTTTACTCCTTACACATTGGCATGATTTTTGCCACTTGGATCACATGCGGGGGATCTGTTGATGCATTGGGGGACTCCTAGGAAGTTGTTACATAGGGTCACAAGTTGTTATGGAAATGACAAATGACCTGGTAGTTGAACACCTTCATTTGACTGAGGAGTTCCTTATTTGATGGCCCAATTGTAACACATAACATTGGATTCTGTATATGATATCCCACACAAGTGAGAATAATTTCACACTTCTAGAGGTGGTTATTTCTTGTTTTAACGACTTTCTAATTCTTGGGAATTGGTTGGAGGGGTAGCTTTCAACCCTTGTTTGACCTTGTAGTCACCTATTTTGAGGGTATTTGACCACTTTGGAGCAGGGCATGCTTGATTTAGAACCCGTGACCCACACATGTGTGAGTTATTTGTATCTTGGACCATTTTTTGAGGATCCCTTTTGTATTGGAGAAAGAGGAGGGTCATTTGTGTCCACCTTTTGTATTTTATCTCTTATTTTGACATGGGCCACTTGTTTTTTCCCACAGTTTGATCGAAAGCACATTGTATTACACCATTATTGAGGAGGATCTCCGTTTATATAAGGAAGAGACCTCTCTCATTTTTACTTGTTAGTGATTAATGAGAAAACTAGCTTGGAGGGCTATTGTGCATCTATCATTATGTAAATGATTTTCATATATTGTTTAAGGGTTAGGCTATTACATTTTTGTAGGTTTTTTGGAGGACAAATCTATAACAAGGCTAAAGAAGGGAACCATGCTTCACTTGGAAGGGAGCTTCAAGGTATAGATCTCTACCTTTATCCTTCGACGATTGAATATTTTCTCCTTGGCATTGAGGTAGGACATATTAGGGATCTTCCCTCTTGCCTTGGTGGTCCTTCAAGACCACTTTGTTTATATTTGGAGAGAATCATTAGTGGACCAATACCATCATCCATCCTTGTAGAAGATTTAATAATACTTGATAACGTTTGATGGGAAATCTTTCACATGTTATCAACACTATATCATCTTAAGCCCTGGATATCATTTGGATTTTGCATAGTGATTGCATAGCCCCATTAAGGCACTGGTATAGTCATTTACTTCAACAAAAAAACTCAAAATTTATCCTTTCTCTTTTCTCTTTTGGGTTGTTTTCCAACCTAAGGTTTTATTTGTGTAATGTTTTTCTAGGTTGATTGATCTAAGGTTGTTTCCATTGCTATATTATCATTTCCTTGGATCTTTTCATGTTGATTAATCGATCAATGTTATGATTCTAATTCATCATAATAAGGGTATAATATTGATTTGGTTGAAATTTCACATTTTAGACCCAACCCTAAAAGATGAAGCAACTTTGAACATAGTTTAATTTCTCTTATATCTATAGATTTTCTTAGGAATTTCTTGTAGCTGCCACAACTCCCTCCAAAATTTTTCCTTCACTCAAATTTTGGAGCCTCCTAATCATCATGTAAATTATCACTTTGAGCCATCAATGTCATGCTCAGTTATGTTATATGACTTATCAAGTCTTTCCTTGGGAAACCTAAGTGTTGAAGCTATTCACATGCCCGATTCTTGATGTCTTCACAAGCACACTTTCATGATATGCTAGGCGCACTACATAGCGACAATGTTGTGCACTTTGGGACAATAATGGTTGCACACCCCTTGTCGATAGCCATTTTGTAGTCCCTATTCACAGTGATTGTGTCGTCCCTACTCATAGTGATCGCACAGTTCTTGCTCTTAATGATTGTGCAGTTCCTACCAATAGTGATTGTGTAGTCCCTACTCATAATGATAGTACAATGCTTTCTCTCAGTGATTGTGCATTTCCTACTAATAGTGATTGTGTAGTTCTTACTCATAGTAATTGCATAGTTCCTAGTGACATTGTAAGGGAATCCTCTGCAAATAATGATTGCACACTCCTTGTTGACAGTGAGTGTGTACTTCTTCAAGTTAGTATTTTCACACCTCTTAGTGGCAGCCAATTCACTCATGACTCCTAGTTTCCCGACATGCACTAAGCATATTCACAAATATCAATCCTAACACATGTCTACTTTCCCTATATAAAGAGTCCAATCCATATCTCATATTCACATTCATTATTTTCTATGGATCTCTGCACATTCGTAAAGCATAAGGAGCATTCTTGATTGCAAATTCCCATCTTCTGGGTGAGTTTCTCAATTTTCGCTTTTATTTTTTTGTTTTTCTCTTGCATGTGTCATTTTTACTTGCTCTATATTTTGAAAGTGTCACTTTCACTTGCTTTCATTCTATGTGTGCCTTTTTTTTTTGAATGTGTCACTTTCACTATTGCATGTGTCATTTTTTCATATCCTAAGAACACCTTCGCACACCTTTTAGGGGAATATCCAATGCACTCTTTTGCACTAGTTGATGTTATATATCATAATAACATGTGTTGGATGCTCTCCCATGGAATAATGCATATTTTTATTGCAGCGAACACTTGTGTCATAAAGGCTTACATCCTAACTATTGCACTTGGAGGTACGTGTCATTTTATTGTCGCATCAATGTATGCATGATGTTTTGGGTACTATGCATATTATGTACATGTGTTTGATTGTGAATGTGTGTGCGATCATGTTTGGGACCTTTTTGTATGCTCCATGATCTAAAACTCAGTCAATTTTGGGATACTTCCTTGCCCTAACATCTCATGCAAGTCATGAGCACATTCAACCTCTAGCCAAGTTATGAGTGCATTGTGCATTCCTAAGCCTTAATGATGAGACCATTACCTCTTGGACTTTCCCACTGCACCCATCTTGAGGACAACCTCCTTCACTGTGCATTGAGAGACCTCATAGAACAAACACTTAGCCTTGCTACTTACACTTGCCCAATGTGCAAGCATTGATCAACCCTACCATGTATTGAAAAGTGCAGATTCTCAATAGATATAACGGCCATCTCTTGACCCCTACAATGGCAACATGTGTTATACCTAGAGCCTCCACCTCAATCATTGAGCATTACATAGTTATTGTGCCAAGCTTCTTGGAAATACTGAAAGGGGGTTGAATCAGTATTAACTTTCAATTGTCATTTTTACCAGTTAAATTATTTATATTTAGAACACAAAATGAGCAATAGGAATAAATGATTTTATTAATATAATATTTACAATAAATCAGGTACAATATATATAAGGCTCCAATCTATTGCCAAGCACCAACTTGGTCATTTGTGAGGCTCCAACCTCTAGGGCTCCAACCTTATCTTCTCAAGGTACCATCCTTGTGTTTAGGAGCACCAACTCCAAGGATACCAATCCTTCCAATTCTGAGGGACCAACCCCAAGGGCTCCAACCCTATAGTTTTGATTTGTCAAGAAATGTTTTTATTGTATTACACTACTCTTAAAATCTTCTTCACTGTGTTCTGTCAATCTACAACTTCACTGCTACATCAATGCCAACTTGTCTTCAAATGCTAGTGTTGTCTACTACTCCCTTCAAATGATGATAGATGAAACTTTATTTCCTTTCACAAAATTTTCTTCAAAATTATGTTTAGTACTTCTTCCATCAATAAATTTATCAGAGGTCTGAGACTTTTTTTTTTAAATATTAACCAAATCAACAGAATGTTTCGTCCTTCAGCTTCCTTCTATCTTGCTGGACCTTTGGCTTCCTTCTATCCCTCTGCTTGCTTCTATCTCATTCAATCTTCAGCTTCTTTTGTACCTTCATCATTTGCTAGACCTTTGGCTTCTCAACCTTTCGACTTCTTCTTTCATTCGCTTGACCTTTCAACTTCCTCTGTCCTTCAAGTTCATGAGTTCTGAACTGTTACGTCTTCTCTGTGATAGATGCCCGAGATACATTACCCACATGGAGGTCCCACATGCCATGTCATCACCTTAATTGTAATCGGAAGTTTTACATCCCTTAAAAACTAGCGATACTACAGATGAAAAATTGTATAAAGTCATGTTATAGTGGTGCAGCGGGTCCGCAATATGATATCGCAATTAGAGGTTTTACCATTATTACATCTCTTCAAGACTTGTGATATGCGATGGATGTGATATTTCTTTAGGACGTATTATAATGGTGCAGCGGGTCCATAATGTTATCGCAATCAGAGGATTTACGAGAATTCGACTGGCACATGGATTAAAACTGGCCTTAACCCCCGCAGTTGACCGTGATCTAAGGGTTGACTATGAGATCAACAACTAGGATTGAGTGTGGGACTTCAGCCATGATCAAGGAAGTCCGTACTTTCCTACCCCCACTCTTCTGATAGTTGTTGCTCTTGTGACTTGTTTCTTTAATGGCTTTCGATAAAATCTTCATATTACTCTTTGGCTTCTTGCTCCTGTTGCTTTACTGGATCTACTGCATCATTTGTTCAATTTATGTTCAATTGTTGATCAATTGACCTCATGCATCATTTGTTGTTCAAATTTTGTTCAATTGACGTGTCATTTGTTGTTCAATTGACCTCCTGATGTTCAATCCACTTGGGTCCTCCATCTCATCATATCGTCATATATCAAACTTTGAGCATTATGATCAATGGGCATCAATGGGCAATCATGTATCAAAGAATTTTCCATCACAAACATTGCTATATTGACATCAATGAATACCTAGATTAACAATCTCCCCCTTTGTCATTGATGGAAATATTCTTCTTCTCTCCCCCTTTGACATCAATCGAAGAGGAGTGCACAAGGACTCCCCCTGTTGAACTACTCCCCCTGTCCTGCAACATCTTTATGAATCAACTTAATGTGATGCTAGAGAAATAACCCCATGGAAAATTTTGGTGCTAATGTTCGCCCAGTGGGCTAATTTTCGATGATCTTTTGAGAAAAAGATTATCTAATCTCCTCCTTAGTATTGATATATTCCAAGGTGATGTTTTGTTCAGCTACTTGTTCATGAAGGAAATGATACTTGATTGGTATATGTTTGGTCTTTGAGTGCATCACTGGATTTTTGCTGAGACTGATAGAACTTGTGCTATCACAATAGATGGTGATTGGTTGATTTGTACCTATGTTGACATATTTCAGAGCTTCCTTCATCCATAATATTTGAGTACAACAATCTGCAGTAGCTATATACTCTTCTTCAGCTGTAGATAGTGATATGGATGTTTGTTTTTTTACTAAGCCAAGATACTAGACAATCCCCTAAGAAGAATGCATTTCCACTAGTACTTTTTCGATCATCGACACTTCTAGCCCAATTAACGTTGGTGTATGCAGTAACAATAAGAGTTGAGCTCTCAGGGTAAAAAAGACTGAAATCAGGAGTTCCTTTCAAGTATTTGAGAATTCTTTTTACAGCCAACAAATGGGATTGTTTAGGATCTGAATGAAATCTTCCCACCATTCCTACTACTTTCATAATGTCAGGTCTCTTAGTAGTTAATTATAGGAGGGATCCAATTATTGACCTATAATGAGTTGCATCTATCGGAGGAGAGTCATCATATTTGCTTAATTTGCAATTTGTGGTCATATGTGTGCTCATGGGTGC
Organism: Pinus taeda; assembly: GCA_000404065.3. Taxonomy (NCBI): domain Eukaryota; kingdom Viridiplantae; phylum Streptophyta; class Pinopsida; order Pinales; family Pinaceae; genus Pinus; species Pinus taeda. Next base: position 86,902 of record APFE031313945.1, read on the forward strand.
ACAGTCTTCCATTCCATATCTTTTAAGCATGTCCTTAAGATATTTTGCTTGAGATATGAACATGCTTGTCGTGGTTTGAGATAAGTATAGTCCAAAGAATTAAGATAACTATCCTATCATCGACATCTTGAACTCTTTTGACATATTTTGAGAAAACTCATGGCTCATCTCATCATTATTACTAGCAAAAATTAGATCATCAACATAGACAAGAGTGACTAGTAACTTATCCTCATCCATCTTTATGTAGAGATTACTTCCTACCACCCCCTTCTTGAAGCCTTGTTGTTGTAGATAGTGATCCAATCTTGTGCACCAAGCTCTAGGAGCTTGTTTCAACCCATATAATTCCTTTTTCAACTTACAAACAAAGTCTTTTCCCTCTGCTAAATTAAACCCTTCTGGTTGCTCCATGTAGACTTCTTCCTTGAGTTCCCCATTCAAAAATGCTGATTTTATGTCCATTTGATAGATATTAAATCCTTTTGAGAAAAAAAATGGCAAGAACATCCTTATAGCTTCCACATGAGCTACTGGTGCAAAGTTTTCTTCAAATTCGATTCCTTCAATTTGTGAATAACCTTTACAAACAAGACTTGCCTTATTTCTAATGATTTGTCCATCTTCATTCATTTTGTTTTTGAACAACCACTTGGTTCCAATTATAATTTTATCCTTTGGATGAGGTACTAGCTCCCATGTCTCATTCTTCTTGATTTGAGACATTTATTCTTCCATGGCTTTTACCTAATGAGGATCCTTACTTGCTTGAGTAAATGTTTCTAGTTCTATCATAGATAGAGAGCAACATTGTTTTTCTTTGGTGTACTAGTCATTCTTATTCGGGTTTGTATCCCTTCATCTATATTGCCAATAATCTGCTCTTCTGGGTGATGTTTTTGGAGAAATTTCATCTTTGAAGGGGTTTGAGATGGTTCTTTTTCCTTGTTTTTTTCTTGATCTTTTTCCTGTTTTTTAGGTTCTTCTCAATGAGAGGGTCAACTTCATGATCTTCAATTTCTTTTTCTGGAAGGTCTTCATCAATCTTCACATCAAATTTTTCCATTATTTTTTGTAGTCGATTATTGTAGCACTTGTAGGCTTTGCTTCTTGTAGAATATCCAAGGAATATCCCTTCGTCAACCTAAGAATCAAATTTTCCTGGTGAGCCATCATTGATTTTTATGAAGCACTTGCTTCCAAAAATCCTAAAGTATTTTACTGAAATAGGTCTTCCTTTCCATAATTCGTAAGGAGTCTTCTCATTATTTGGTCTTAGTTGAGTTCGATTCATAAACAATTGTGTTGATTGCTTCTCTCCAAAATTTTGGCTACAAGTCAGCTGTTATTAACATGTTCTTGCCATTTCTTGAACTGTTTGGTTTCTTCTTTCAACTACCCTATTTTTCTTGGGTGTTCTAGAAGAAGAGAGTTCTCTTTCGATTCCATGTACTTTACATGATTCATCAAATTATTTTTATGTGAATTCTCCCCCTCTATCCATTCTAAGACATTTAATATTAGAATCCTTTTCATTTTCTACAAAATCCTTAAGATTCTTAAAACATTTAGATGCTTCGGATTTATATTTTATGAAATATACCCACATCATTCTAGTATATTCATCAACAAATAAAGCAAAGTACCTTTCTCCTTGGAGTGTCAGAGTTCTAGTTGGTCCACATAAATCAACATGGATGATCTCCAAAGGTTTTGATGTAGAGAACTCCTTGTTCTTGTGGTTGGTTTTAGTTTGCTTTCCATGTTGACATGGACCACATACTCCTTGATTTGGCTTGAATAACTTTGGAATGTCTCGTACTGCATTAATATTGTTGATATTGATCAAGTTAACGAAACTTGTATGTCCAAGTTGCTTGTACCACAACCAACCATCATCTGTTTGACTTAAGTAACATTTATCTTCTTGAATTTTGCTCAAAATGTAGACGTTATATGATGTTCTAACTCCTTTCGCCACAAGTTCCCCTGAGGAAGAGTTTCTTATTTCACAATATTTAGTGTTAAAGACAACATTATGTCCTTGGTCACAGATTTGGCTAACACTCACGAGATTTTGTTTAAGCCTGTTCACTAGCAAAGCATTTTGAGCCTTTCCTTTTCCATTAATAAGGGTAACAGTTCCTTTTCCAACAATTTTAGCAAATCCACTTCCAAAAGATACATTTCCTTCCTTTTTGTTCAATGAGACAAACTTCCTTTTGTCCCTTATCATATGTCTGGAGCATCCACTATCCACAAACCAATGGTTTTCATCATTGTGAGCACATAGAGCTAGGCCACATTTATCCATGTTGGGATTCTCATTTTTTTCTTTTCTTCTATTGAGGGGGAAATTTTGTTCATTATGTCCATTATCATTACATAATGAGAAAATTAGATCAAATTTAGCCAAGGGATCAAAAGAGTTGTAGATCTTGAGTTTTCCTTGCCCTATGAGGCCATATGGTTTGTTTGTTTGATCCTTCAATTTTGGTGTTTCATTCTTCTGGGCCATGCAATGTTTAGCTTTATGACCAAAATTTTTACAATAAAAACAATGCCCAAAAAAGATAGTTTTGTACCTATTGTAATAACCATGATTGGAATCAACATTCTTCCTTAGGGTTACTCTCTCTTCATTCTTTGGATTTGAGATGGGCCTTTGATGAAATAATCTTTATTCTTTTGGGTTGCTGGAAAGTATGTTGGCATAGATTTTCACATTATTCTTAGTACTTGATGATTCTCCTTTAAAACTTATCCCAGATTTGTCATGTTGAGGTTTTTGATTATTTAGGATAGAGTCGAGTATTTGAGAGCTTTCCCAACCCTTTTTTACTTGCTCCAATTCCTTCCTCAAAGATACTATTTCGACTTCATGTTCTTCACAAATTTCTTCTTTTTCTTTTAGCTTATTTTTCAATGGGTCTTCCTTGCTTTTTGTTTCCTCATTTTCCACCTTGAGAGAGACGATTTTATTTCGTAATTTCTCATTTTCTTCAATGGCACTCATTAACAATTCATCTACATTTCCTTCTAGAATTAGATCATATTCCTTCTAGCTGATCCAAAAATGGATCTTGGATAAACCTCTCAGTCTAAAAGACTTCATAGAAGAGGTAAAAGGTGTCAAATGACACAAACCCTTTGTAAATCAGAGGAAAATGAGAGTCACAGGCTGCTCTCAGAAATAGTCTCATTGCAGAGATCTCATCATTCTGAATCCAATGCAACTTGAATGGGTGAAAATGGACTTTAGATGGAGTTATCATAAAATGAAGCTGCCCTTTTTCAAAGGAAAAAGAGGAAAAATCCCTTGATAATGGGTCCTAAAAACCCTCTAAGTCTTCCAAATCTCTCAAAAGGGAAAAAAACATCACAAAAGGAGAAGTTATGGAAAATTCGGATTACACTATCGGAACCCAAAAACATGAAGAAAACCATGAAATCAAGCCTATCGGAGGCTTAAGTCAACAATGAATAGGGGTCGTCGGATCTGGCTGATCAACGGTCCAGATCCGATCAACATATCACATCGGCGGTAACAAGTAGAGGCAATCAGAGGCATAACGTGCAATGGGACTGGGCCAATGCGATACCGTGATCACCGATATTAGCGGATCGCAATCGGCGTTGACATAGACCCTGCTATATGGGAAGGCCTCGGGCTTGTGCAATCTATGATTTCTACTTGTGTTGAAAATGAAACAAGATGATGGAGCTTAGTGAAAAGAAGTCACCTTCACTAAGTGGTCCCGTAGGCTATTTTTGGCGCAAAGTCTATTTTTAGACATATGGATCATGGTCTATGAGTTGCAGGATGCTATTTGTGGATGATTGGTCATGTTGGTAAAAATAGATGGACTTCTATTTTTAGACATATGGGCGGAGTCTATTTTTAGAATGCCAGGCTAAAAATAGAACAGTCGAATATTATTAGCTCTTAATAATATTTAGACTATAAACATTATCTTATTCTCTTGGAGCACTTCAGTTCGAGCTACAAATGTGACACATGCAGTTGCCAGAAGGAAATACGTGGTTCTTATGGGTAACTTGAGCTATTGCATGGAGGACTTCAGTTAGGACTTCAGTGATTGAGTTTTGTGGAGTTGGATCAGGAGTTGATGGAGTTGTGTTCAGTTTGACTTAGTTGAACTAGTTGTAGTTAGTATAACTGACAAATAGACTAATGATGAGTGATGTGAATTAATTATTAATTAATTCACTAATTATTAACTCATAAATCAACTAAATAATACATTAGTTAACTGAGTGCATGGACAGTTTAGTGGAGACAAGTGTTAGAGGTGAGTGAAAGGGCAAGACAACTGTTGGTTGTGACTATAGTTGTGCATGTGATTTGCAAAATCAATGGATTGAGTATTGTCAATGAGGATTGTGTGGTATATACAAGGGAAATACAAATTTGGATCATTCATTCATTAGTATTCTCATGCAAGATTGCGCAATGGAGGCAGGCAAGCAGCGAAGGAGATTTGAACCTGTGATTGATTCAGATCTGAGCTAGTTTGTGTGTAATAGGTGGAGATAGTACTGAGTATTTGTGAGAAGTATTGTACTATGTATTGTTACATGTTCTCAATCAATATAATATACAGATAGTTGAGGGGTTTTCAGCTTTATGCTTTCCCCGCGTACATACTGTGTTGATATGTGTGATTGATGCTTCAATGTGCGCATGTGAATGTTTATTAATACTGCTAAATTGATGATCAACGTAGAGGAGGTTATGTATTATGCATGTATTCCACAATTAGTGTATAATCGGGATAATATCTATGAATAAGTGTCATATTATTCAAGATTTCTACAACTTGTCGCATCGCAATATCACGTCGACCCATTTCAGAGGAGTGGAGATATATGACATATATGCGATGTGATAGCCGGACCCGATGGTAATACGAACCAGATTATATAAATTTTGAAATCCACCGAAAGGAATTTTTCAATGTAATTTCGTATATTTCATTATTAAACAAAATACAAAGGGGCAGGCCCTTGCGACATGCAATGGCGACTTAATGGCGGACCTGATAGGAAAATAAAGCACAGTCATGAATGTTTCAAGTCCGGGTGAACATTGTTTTGGAGGATTTCCCGTTTTTTGTATCGTTTCTCTGTGTTAATGAAAATGGTCATTTCAAGGATTTTGAAGGCCTGATGCACTCATCCATTACAACATAAGTGGCATTCATCCCTGAGGGTGTTTAGCAATGATGGCTAACGCTCAGAGAAGGGATTTGAGCAGACTAAAACGGGAAGACAGAGAGCCCGAGAGGGAAGATGAACCAACAACGCTGATTTGGCTTAAAAAGCTGCAAACTGACAAAGGACAAACTGTTGGTTTCTATTGTTGATTTTTGGGGGTTTTCGTTGCTAAAAGTGAAGCCAAGGCGAAAGAGGCGGCGCAGAAGCAAAAGGCAGCTAAGGGAGTCACATGGAGTTCAAGTGAAAAGCCCAGAAAGAGTTGTAACTTAATAGAGGGTAGAAAGAGGCCAGAGCAAAGAGCCAAAGAGCCAGAGTCAAAGCCAAGAGCCAGAACCAAGAGCCAAAGAGCCAAAGTCAAAGCCAAGAGCCAAAACCAAGAGACAAGAGCCAGAGCCAAGATCTAGAGCCAAGAGCCAGAGCTTCAAGAGCCATGGGATAACATGGTGTTTGAACCCGCTGTGCATTTATATATCATTTTAAGCACATTCACATATTAGCACAAACAATAGATTTTGAAACATATAATCAGTTTAAAACAAATACCAGCATACACCCATGTTCTCAAGCATTTCTTAATTTCGCATTGGTTAATCAAATAGACTTGGGAATATTCAAGCTTTGGAAGTGGGAGAGGTTCTTGTAAGTTAATAAAGAAGCCTAAGTGCCCCATTTTTAGATCAGGTGGTATCAGAGCTTAAGATTGATTAACCCCACCTTCCAAGAAGGTTATATTAGAATGATTGATTGACAAAGCAAGGGCTGCTTGTCTGAAAGGTGTTTGAATAGCAAGAGGCTGATTATATGCTTGTTTTGTAGATTTACCATATTCTGAGTTTGCAGAGGTAAAGGGAAAGTTGTTGATAGCTCAGTCCAGGAAGGACAAGAAGGAGAAGGGCTGAAGGCATTCTTCTATCCCAAGGACCTTAAGGCAATCCAAAGCACAAGAGGTTTTTTGCAAGAGGTTGCTTAAATAAGCTCTTTAGTTATATTGTTGAAGCTTTTTTGTTCATTGGCATAATGACAACTTCCAAAAGTGGATCCTCAAATTGTATTCTCTTCACAAGATTCTTTGATGAAGACATGAAGCAATAATTCTCCACCATGATGGATATCGTGAGAGAAATGTATGAGGATGGAAGGAAGAGCAGTAGACTTAGAGAGCATTTGAATTCTATGGAGGAAGAGAAGCAGTTGATTTCTAACAAATTGCAGGAAATGGAGAGGCAACCTCATATTGCAAATATGAACTTGAAAAGGATGCATGTGTTGGAGACATAGCTCTTTTTTGCCCAAGAATCCTTAGTCAAGTATCAACTTGAAGAAGAGGTAAACCATTCCAGTTTGTCTTCAAATTCTTCTGAGAATGCTTATATTGGTTCTTTTGAAAATCATACTAGAGGCATAGGTTCCAAGCTAAGTCCAAGATGGGCTATGAAGGAAAAGGCTTGGGTAAGCATGCACAAGGTATTATTGAACCAATAATGGTTGAGGAAAGGCCTAAATATCTGGGTCTTGGATATGGATAGTCTTAGAGATAGTTCCAAAGATGCCATGAAGGCCATTGAAACAGTCCCAAGAAGGAGTTTTAGTTCATGTCCTCTACCTCAGAAGTGTGAAGGTTGTATTCAGGAGGAATATAATAGCTTGAAACATCAATTGCAAGATGCAGGTGTTCAGAAGCACACACTTGAACCAAAGAGTTGGGGAGACTCCAACAACCTTGAAGAGATTGATGGTGTTCCAAAGGGAGCCTCTTCGTTATTTGCTTCACCTCCTCATGAAGGAAATAAAGGTGAAAGAGAAAGGTATAAATCTAGTTCCAAACATTTTCCTATTGATTGTGAAAAGCGTGATAAATTTTCACACATGTATGGGAAAATAATTGCATGTTCCTTTTGTGGTTTGGATAACCATAATGTTTCTAGACGTTGGAAGAGAATGGCCACACACGGGAAGCAGAAGAAGGAAAAGCAACAAGAAGCCAAAGATCCATTGGACAAGGCAAATCATGTTATCAAGAGGATGCACATGCAGTGCACTTACTGCCATAATAAATGACATCTTGCTGCAAAATGTTGGACTTTGAATCCAGAAATGCTTCCACAAAAGCCAAAGAAACTGGAAACAGAAGATGGTAGAAATGGAAGTGAAGATTCCCTGAATGATGTGTCTCAAAATGATTCACATGATCATGCTGATGTGTAGACAAAGGTAGTAACTTTAAAAGGGATTGGTAAGGAATGGTTAGAGTTCTTATCTGATTGAGATTTCATGTCTATTGATGCATCTACATTATATTTCATTTCAACTTCGAAAGTACAGTGTGCTTAAGCGAAATTTGAAGGATGAAATGCATGCATAAGCTTGATATGCATGAACACAGAGATGTTGATGATTTCCTTGTTTTTAAACATGTATGTGTAATTAACTTGCAGGGTTGATTGCTTTGACATATATGTGATGCCATGTTGACTTGGGAGAAGCTAACTTGGTCTCCAAATGGAGATAATGATGAAATTTTCATCTTTTGAAAAAGAGTCCTAATGGTCTTTTTCTACAGGCTTGACTTGAAGGGTCATTTGCTTAAACGCATGTTTTGTGGGCTTGTTATCTAGTCCATCATTTGTATGTAGATGTAAGACATGGAGGTGTTCGCAAGATGTGAAACCTATTTCTTTTGTTGAAGCAGGAGTTTAGGCCATCCAGTTGTTTTTTGTATGCCTATTGTTGTTAACAGTTGTTGTTGGCAGCTTGTCAAACAGGTACAAATGAAAGTTTTGTGGAGCAGATAAACTTCACATTTATTTGAGCCACCTTGGATCAATGATCAAGGCAAAGAATCTCAAACTACCTTCTGTGACCATTTTAGCAAAATTTCTGCAGGAAGGCAAGGAGGAAGACAGTTCTTCCTAGGAAGACCAACCCATCCAAGAAGGGAAGTGGTTAGAAACTTTGGTTCAGAGGCACTATGGAAAGGAAAGTGTAGGGAGGCTGAAAGAAGAGGGTGAGTCACTCTCATTTAGTGGGAAGGCGTGATCCAAAAATGGATCCTGGATAAACCTCCAAGTTTAAAAGACTTCATATAAGAGGTAAAAGGTGCCAAATGACACAAATCCTTTGTAAATCAGAGGAAAATGAAAGTCACAGACTGCTCCCCTCATTCTGATTCCAATGCAACTTGAATGGGCGAAAATGGACTTCAGATGGAGTTATCATAAAATGAAGTTGCCCTTTTTCAAAGGAAAGAGAAGCAAAAATCCCTTGATAATGGGTCCTAAAAACCCTCTAAGTCTTCCAAATATCCCAAAAGGGAAAAACCATCGCAAAAGGAGAAGTTATGGAAAATTTAGATTACACTATCGGAACCCAAAAACATGAAGAAAACCATGAAATCGAGCATATTGGAGGCTTAAGTTAACAGTGAACAGGGGTCGTTGGATCTGGCCGATCAACGATCCAGATCCGATTGGCATATCACATCGATGGTAATAGGCGAAGGCAATCAGAGGCATAACGTGCGATGGGACTAGGCTGATGCGATACCGTGATCGCCGATATCGTTGGATCGCAATTGGCATTGACATAGACCCTACTATATGGGAAGGCCTCGGGCTTGTGTGATCTGCGATTGCGACTTGTCACATTGCAATATTGCGTCGATGCATTTCAGAGGAGCGAAGATATGTGGCATATATGCGATGCGATAGCTGGACCCAACGACAATACGAACCAGAATATATATATTTTGAAATCCACCAAAAGGAAATTTTCAATGTAATTTCGTATATTTCGTTATTGAATGAAATACAAAGGGGCAGGCCCTTGCAACATACGATGGCAACTTACGGGCAGACCCGATAGCAAAATAAAGCGCAGTCATGAATGTTTCAAGTCAAGGTGAACGATGTTTTGGAGGATTTCCCGTGTTTTCCAACATTTCTCTGTGTTAATGAAAAATGGCTATATCAAGGATTTCAAAGGCCTGATGCACTCATCCGTTACAGTATAGGTGGCATTCATCCCCGAGGGCGTTTAGCAATGATGGCTAAAGCTCAGAGAAGGGATTTGAGTAGACTAAAATGGCAAGACAGAGAGCCTGAGAGGGAAGATGAACCAACAATGCCCATTTGGCTTAAAAAGCCGCGGACTAACAGAGGATAGACTGTTGGTTGTTGTTGATGATTGTTGGGGGTTTTCGTTGTTGAAGGTGAAGCCAAGGTGAAAGAGGAAGTGTAGAAGCCAAAGGAGGCAGTGCAGAAGCAAAAGGCAGCCAAGGGAGTCACTTGGAGTTCAAGTGAAAAGTCCAAAAATAGCTGTAACTTAATAGAGGGCAGAAAGAAGCCAGAGCAAAGAGCCAAAGAGCTAGAGTTAGAGCCAAGAGCCAGAACCAAGAGCCAAAGAGCCAGAGTCAGATCCAAGAGCCATAACCAAGAGCCAAGAGCCAGGGGATAACATGGTGTTTGAATCCATTGTTTCTATGTAAACATAGCAGAAGTTAAGCCAAGATCTTGTAAAAAAGACTTATACCATAATCCCAAAGAGCCTAGTTGAGTTGACTGGAGCTCACGGAGATGTAGCCCAAGAGTTGTGGGTGAACTCCTAATTAATTTGTTGTCTTATGTGTTTTTTTTTACTGCTGCATTATTCACTATTATATGCATTTATATACCAGTTTAAGCACATTCACATATCAGCACAAACAACAGATTTTAAAACATATATTGAGTTTAAAACAAATACCAGCATACACCAATGTTCTCAATCATTTCTTCATTCTACATTGGTTAATCAAATAGACTTGGGAATATTCAAGCTTTGGAAGTGGGAGAGGTTCTTGTAAGTTAGACAAGAAGCCTAAGTGATCCATTTTCAGATCACCAGCATGGTCATTTTCTTCATCTGATTCTTCATTGCCTCCTTTGTGGTGAGGGAACTGATTAGTTGATTTATTTTTTATGACTACAAATTCACCTTCATCAGACTCATCTTGCTTAGAGAAGAAATTATTCTTATTGAAACCTTTCTTTTTGTATACCATCCTTTTATAATTTTCCTCACCATCGCTATCATGCTTATGACGACATTTTGCAACATAATGACCTATTCTTCCACATTTGAAACAAATAAGAGGGTACTTACCTTTTAGCTTAGATCCTTTCTTTAGTCCTCGTACAAATTGCACCAACTCGGATTCAACATAGGAGTAATCACTACTGGTATTCCATTCTTCCCCTTTTTTATTTTGAGACCTTGAATGTTGCATCTTTGGAACTTGGGATTCCTTTTCTCATCTTATAGGCAATGAGGATTCCATGAAGTTCATCCATCGTTAGAGTATCTAGGTCATTCATTTCTTCTTTAGCACTTACTTTGGAGTCAAATCTGTTTGGGAGAGATCTTAAGACCTTTTGAACAATAGTTCTTTATTCAATGTTTTCTTCCAATCCTTTAAGAGAGTTGACCACTTCAGCTACTCGGAGAAAGTATGATGCAATATCTTCTTTATCATCCATTTTCAAACTTTCAAATTTCCTTCTATGAGTTTGAAGCTTTGCCTTCTTAACTTTGGAGTCCCCATCATATAAGCTAACTAGCTTATCCATACTTATTTGGCCGAGTCACAATTCATGACTTTTGTAAATTCAGAATTAGTAATTCCACTAATGATGGAATTTAAGGCTTTTGCATTTGCAATGTAATCTTTCCTTTCATATTGATCTGTTGGAAGAGTGGAAGGAGCTGTGTACTTATTTTAAACCAAATGCCAAACTTCAGGTCCAAGGGACATTAAGTAGTAGGACATTCTTTTTTCCAAAAACCAAAATTTGTGCCATCGAACAAAGGAGGTCTTCCTGACACTTCTTGATTTCTCATTGTGACTAAGAATCCTTCTTTTGGCTGTTAGGCTGATATGAAGAAGTTGGATCTGATACCAATTGTTGGAAATACTGAGAGGGGGGTGAATCAGTATTTCTTTTCATTTTTTATTTTTACCAGTTAAATTATTTATATTTAGAACAAAAAATGAGCAATAGAAATAAATGCTTTTATTAATATAATCTTTAAAATAAATCAGGTACAATATATATAAGGCTCCAATTTGTTGCCAAGCACCAACTTGGTCATGCGAGGCTCCAACCTCTAGGGCTCCAACCCTATCTTCTCAAGGCACCAACCTTGTGTTTAGGAGCACCAACTCCAAGGACACCAATCCTTCCAATTCTGAAGCACCAACCCCAAGGGCTCCAACCCTATACTTTTTCTTTGTAAAGAAATGTTTTGATTGTATTACACTGCTCTCAAAATATTCTTCACTTTGTTCTATCAATCTACAACTTCACTGCTACATCAATGACAACCTGTCTTCAAATGCTAGTGCTGTCTACTACTCCCTTCAAATGATGACAGATGAAACTTTATTTCCTTTCACAAAACTACTCTTCAAAATTATGTTATGTACTTCTTCCATGAACAAATTTATCACAGGTCTGAGCCCTTTCTTTTACAGAACGTTTCGTCCTCCGGCTTCCTCCTATCCTGCTGGACCTTTGGCTTCCTTCTATCCTTCTGTTTGCTTCTATCTCACTCAATCTCTAGCTTCTTTTGTACCTTCATCGTCTGCCAGACCTTTGGCTTCTCGACCTTTCGACTTCTTCTTTTGTTCGCTTGACCTTCCGGTTTCCTCTGTTCCTTCAAGTTCATGATTTGTGAACTATTATCTCTTCTCTGTGATAGATGCCCGAGATATGTTACCCATATGGAGGTCCCACATGCCACGTCATCACCTTTAATCGCAATCGGCACTTTGACATCCCTTAGAAACTAGTGATACTGCGGATGCAAAATTGTATAAAGTCATGTTATAGTGGTGCAACGGGTCCACAATATGATATCACAATAAGAGGTTTTACCATCATTACATCTCTTCAAGACTTGTGATATGCGATGGATGCGATATTTCATTAGGATGTATTATATTGGTGTAGCAGGTCCACAATGTTATTGCAATCGGAGGATTTACGGGACTTCAATTGGCACATGGATTAAAATTGGCCTTAACCCCCGCAGTTGACCGTGATATAAGGGTTGGCTATGAGATCGACGGCTAGGATTGAGTGCGGGACATCAGCCACGATCAAGAAGTCTGTACTTTCCTACCCCCGCTCTTCTGATAGCTATTGCTCTTGTGACTTGTTTCTTTGATGGCTTTCGATAAACTATTCATCTTACTCTTTTCCTTCTTGCTCCCATTGCTTTGTTGGATCTACTACGTCATTTGCTTTTCAATTGTTGATCAATTGACCTCCTGCGTCATTGGTTGTTCAATTGTTGTTCAATTGATATTCAATTGTTTTTCAATTGATGCATCATTTGCTGTTCAATTGACCTCTTGCTGTTCAATCCACTTGGGTCCTCCATCTCATCATATCATCATATATCAAAATTTGAGCATTATGATCAATGGGCATCAATGGGAAATCATGTATCAAATAATTTTCCATCACAAACACTGCTATAATGACATCAATGACAACCTAGATTAGCAAAGATTTCCATGTCTCCTGGACTTTCCCACTACGTAATGATTTGATTGACCTTGCCTCCACTACACACTTTCAGTGGATATTAGGACCATCCTTCAGTCATTGTAGTGCTCACATGCACAAAAGCTAGATCCTCCTCCTTAAGCACTACACACTATGCATTCTTAGTGAGTAAGCATGTCATCTATGCCTCCATACAAAGAAAACTACACAAAAACATGTCTCTTCCTCCCTTGCCATTTCCCATTATTCACTCCTAGTGCCCATTCCTCCACTCATTGCCTCTTGACCTTGTGCACTATGCCATAGAAGGCCTATTATACAAAACCTACTACTGCAGACAAAAGTGTCTTCCCTAGGTCTAGTGGACTGGCCTAGAACAACAGAAAGAAAAGGTCACAATGTCTTCCTTAAAGTAATTCAATGATGGGATGAGGCCTACCTAGAATATGTTGCAAGCTTCGCTCCTTCCTGCACTTGTATGCTCCAATCCTAGCTCTGATTACTATAATTAGAACCTACAAAATCAAACAAGACAATCCAAATATATATGACATATATGTAGCATAATCCAATCACTTCATCTAATAGATCAACATGGTATTGAAATACATGAAATCATAACATCATATATAGGAAAACAATATACTCTTTGTATTAATAGAAATGGAGAGAGTTACAACCAAATATAGAAGTTTATCTTGTAGAAGAACTCCCCAAGTTGAGTTGTCCTTTTCTTTCCACAAAGTATAACTCTATGTCACCCTAATTCATGGAATAATGACTCTCAAATCAATAGCATGAGGGTAGAATCAATCTCCAAAATCCAACGTCTTTCCCATAGATGGATGTAAATATATAGATGAGGGAGGTAGTTCATGAATTCTTTTCCATTTACCAATCTAAGCTTGAGATCCACTTGAGATGGGAGGATGAGATTAAGGGATAATAGGTGAAAACTAAAGGTAGGATATGATAAGATTCAAGGCTCTTATCCAAGCTAAATGGTTGAAACAACCTCAATACACTTATGGAAGAGGAAGCTTTAGGATTATTTTTATTTTTCCCAAATTTCTAGAACCAATGCACCCCCAAGTCTGACCAACCTGTTGGTGATCAACGTAGGTGTAGAGAGGGTCAACCTTCTGCTCAATGTTGGTCCCTAGAGGGCGAGGGTACGCTGGACTTTAAAATCTTAGAAACTCTACAGTCAAGAGTAGAAAATTAGGGATTTAGTGGAGTCATGCTTAAGGCTTTGTGTAGGTATGCTGAAAATATGTTGAAGGATGTGAATTGGTCTCGTTTGCGGGCCTATTGACCATATGCGACAAAATGGCCTATAATAGATTTCCCCTAAAGCAGAAAGTTAGAAATCATTGTTGATGACTGAAGTGGTTTACCTTGTGACAAGTCAGGATCAAGAACAACCGACGAGATCATCATCTGTTACAATACATTTACATCATGATATATTTGCTAAGGGAGGCATACCCATGCTCAACACATAAGCTAATATTACATGTTCAATGAACAAAAGACATGTCCACAGATGATTGATGGTGGACCCATGAATGGTTGACTGTCTGTATGATCATAGCCATCATACATTGTGATCTTTTATTAATCATGAAATCACATCTTGGATGGATGAAACTAGATCTAGTGTCTTCTATCTTATTCACACGGACAACCAATGTACGAGTCTAACAATGTGAATTAATGATCAGTTAATTTTGAACATGGTAGATACCATCTGATTACCGACCAATGATGTAATTTGTTAACAGACGTGAGAGAAACCACCATTGATGTTAATGACTCTCAAGATACTCTAGTACAATCAGTATGTTGTAATGAATGAGCTGATGTCGAACACCACACATAATGTTTTCGTTGAAGGCCAATGATGTAAACCTGTCACCGAGAGTGAGGAAACTTGTCATTGATGTATGCATGTACCAAGGTACTAGAGGGGTTTTTCTAAGTCAACTTCCTGGATAATGTGCTGATGTTGACAGGAAGAGACCCGTCGCAGGAGTTCCTTGATGTATCCCCCATCAACGACACAAAACATGTATGATGACTTGAGACAAAATGATCAAAATGATAATGATACAAAACTGGACCAGGAATGATAGAGATGGAATGAATGCTTAAAAGTATTGCAACAAATATCGAATAAATGAATTCTCTTGAACACACCGACAATACTAAATGGAGTTGGCAGCATTGACCAAAAACCAAAACAGAGGCTTTAAAAAGGTATGATAAACCAAAAGATAAACATATTTCCCAACCCAATAGCCACGAACATGAAGTGGAAGAGTGTCGTGTTCAAGAGCGACTGACTGTCATTAAAAATGTGTAGTACCATGTTTTCCAAATTTCCCCAACCATTACTAGTTAGTACCTCTTTAGTTTTGACAAGCTTGAGGAGGATACCATATTATTGATTTGTAAGTTCATCCTTCAGATGAATCCCTGTGAGGATAATTAACGAATCCAAAGAAGAAGTGGTTTGATCTCGTCATTAACGATGAGTCCATCTCTATTTGATGTTTTTACGAGTCCAGTGAAGGTGAAAACTTCACATCTTTTTCATGTTTAAAGAGTTTGAAAAAGAGGCAAAAAATAAAAGTCCAAAGGTTCCTTTTTGTAGATAGTCTTGAGTCTGAAATGGAAGAAAACAATACTTAGGAGAACCTCTTAGCCATGTTCAACTAAGGTATTCCTTTTTCATAAGTAGTCTATCTCAGTCCAAAAAAGGGTTAAACATACACTAAGTATATGTCTTTTTATTTACTTAACGAGTTTGAAAAGACAAGTGATCAATAACATTTCCATATTTTGGGAGTTTGAAAAGAGATGAAAGATAACTCCAGGGGGGTTCCTTTTTTCATAATTTTATAGAGCCCAAAAAAGTGATAAATGTTTACTCTCGGTCAAAATGATGTTATTCCCTTCAAAACACAACAAAATCCGTTAAACAATTGTCGACCTACTCAAAACACCATCAAAAGGATTAAAAATACTCGTTTCATGATAAAATATAACTATGACAAGGTCAAAACATTAAATATGAATAAAATAATTAAAAAATGACCATAAATATCTAAAATGACAATTCATTTTTACCATTTCACATTTACCATTTGACATTGGGGTTCTAAGTGCTTTTTACCCTTGATCTTCTGCATTTTATTATGGTCAATCCGGAGGATAATTTGAAGCTCTTCACTTTAGGTAGGAGCTAAGACCTTTCTCTTTCTTTTCATGGTGGTATTTTGCAATTTCATGCATATTTTTTGGGTTTTTGGAGACTCTAGGGAACAAATATTGTGCCCCTGGATCAATGCACCCCCAAAAGGTCGAATGGTGTGTTGATCCTGGAGACTTAACACTCAAGGGAACACTACAACCCATTGTCCTCCCTTAAGGGGGTGCATTGGATGCAAAAATAAATTTATCCCACTAGTTTCTGTGAAAATTTATCAAGTTTTTTGCATGAAATTGATCCTAATGAGTCTCTTTGTGATGTTTTAGGATTTCATTACTACAAAATGCCCCTAATATGGAGGGAAAGTAAACATGAATAAAAAGATATGAATGCATAAATGATCCTACTACTATCCAGGCAGTAAGGGATTGTGGATTGCTAAAATTATTCTAGTTTCCCGGAATGAGGCAATGGATGGAATTACTTGAATATCTTGTACTTTCATGGGATGTTCAAGCACATGAATTCAGACTAGGAGCACATATTCTCGAGGTGAAGGTAGAAGGCATATATTTCTTGACTAGTCTATCTAGACAAGGTGCCCCCATATCTTTCACAAGCATGAGAAGTGATCCATATCTTTTAACTCCAAGGATGCATATATAATTTCATATAAAAGAGCATGTTAACTAAATAACTTAAAACACATGGAAAAGAAGCATAAATCATAAAGAAACCATGAGATTAAAGGCACAAAATGATTTTATTACATATTTCACCCAGTGTGGGCTACGTCTCCGAGCCCTACTCAAGTGGGGAGGCCTCTTTCATTAAATGGCAACAAAAATGAATTACAATAAGCTTTACATAAATGACCCTTATACCTTCAAATTATGTCATGGACATCACTAGTGGATTCGTGGCATGAAATTGTGTCAAACGACTATAACCTCAACCATATTCCGAGCAAGTGACCTCTGGAGCTCCAAGGAATCCTTAGATTCCCTCAAGATTCCTTGCAAGAATATTCTCCCAAGATTCCTTTAGAATATTTCTCGGTTTCCATTTCGGCCTAGGCACGGTTCCAACCCAAGTGCTCCTAGTTCCACCTGCGAACACGTCTGTTGCTCCTTGGTCCTACCATGTCTCCCCTAAAATGGAAAATGTTAAAGGTTTTTATATGAGTCAGGCAGCGGAGCTACCAATGTACGAGTCATTGGATCGTAGGTGGTAGAGGCGCATAGCATGGGGGTGGATTAGGTTCAAAATTGGTCGTGCACCAAAGTTGGTTCAAATTTGTTTTAATATGTGACATTGTTTTCTAAATTTCAGTGCTTGGTTTAAAATTGGGGTTGCCCATTGGTGGGCCGACCCACATGGGCGGGACAGGTTCAACCCCTGCTGGCTCCTCTATGTGTCGTTGTTTATATTGTTGTGGCACTATTTGTATTTAACTAATTCTACTGTATCATTGATCGATGGTTTGGGTGGTCCGTCGATGGGTGGCCCCCCGCACCACATTTAATAATATTTTTATTCAATGTTGTTGGGGGGTGGCGGCCTGGCACCCCCAATTTAATATATCTATTTTTATTTTTTTAACAAACAATGGTTAAAATTTCAGATCTGATTTTTAAGGGTCACTAGGCAAATTAACGAGGCAACAATTTTTCCCATTCTGGTGGCCAAATTTCATGTGCCGATACTTTGCCAAATAGTTGCCTCGATAGTAATTGCCACTTGACCTTCTTTGACCAGAACTTTGACCAGCTATAACTTGAGCATACGAACTCAGATTTGAGTATTGTTCATGTTGTTGGAATCAGGACGACAAGAACTACGATCTAGTGCTAGTTTGACTTCAATATCAAGACTTTTATTTTTGATCTTTTTCAAGGCCATTTCTATTTATGGAGCCACCTGATTCATTCCTCTCAATGAATGAGATTTTGGGCACCAAAAGGCTTATCAGTCAATTGGAAAGTGAGGTAATTTATCCCTCACTTAATCCTTTTCAATCCATCAGGCCTTACTTGGATGCATTCCTTTGAAACCAATACAAAGGTAATCCACATCTCCTCGTTGTGAATTCATGGTCTTCTTGTCAAGAATGATGTCCTCTGGTAGCTTGTCCAAGTATTTAGGTGCAAAATCATCCACTGTAGGAACCTATCTAACCTATTTGATGTCCATGATCAAAGGAGGCTCATAAAGCTTCAAGTTTTCAATGTTCACCACTGAGTATGTATGCTAGCAAATTGAGATGAAAAGCATTGTCTCCAATATTTTCTAATATGGTGAATGGGCCATATCATATTGGTCTCAACTTCTTTCCTTCCCCTTTCATTCTGTCTTTGCTGATGTGGAGCCACACTTTGTCTCCAACTTGGAATTTATGATCAACTCGGTGCTTGTCATGTCAAGATTTGTATTGAGCTTGAATCTTCTCCAACTTCTCCTGCATTACATGGTGTATCATTTGAATTCGCTAAATGAACTTCCGCGCTTTGTCCCTGTCATCTTTCACACTGGAATATTCATCTCTCCCAAAGACCATGTCTAAGGGATCCTTTGGAAAATATCCAAAGCATGTCTCAAACGATGAGCTTTGAGTAGATGAATGCACTGCCTGGTTGCATGCATGTTGCACATAGGGATGTTGCTCGTCCCACAACTTGGGATTCTTGCCAAAATAGCCTCAGGGTAAATTTATCATTGTGCGGTTGACAAACTCTATTTATCCTTCAGTCTGTGGAGGACATGCCATGATCCTCTTCAACTTGGTGTCCATCATTCTCCACAAAATTGTACAAAACTCTAAAAGAAATCAAGAGTATCAATCATACAAATGGATGTGGGCAGCCCAAAGTGGACCCATCCAAATTGGAAGAAGAAATAAGCAGTCTGCTCTACAGTGACCTACTTTTTACAAGGCATTAAGACACATTTTTCTAAATTGATCCACAATGACATAAAAATATTCATGATCTCTCCTAGATAAATAAAAATCACCTACAAAATCCATTGACACACTTTCCCATGGACGACTTAGAACAAGGAATGGTGTGTAGAGCCCCAATTTTCTATTAGTGGGCTTACTAACTGAACACAAGACACATCCCTTTATATATCGAGTCATAATATTTTTCATGTGAGGAAAATAACACAACCTCTGCAAATGACACAAATCTTTCCCTACACCAAAGTGACTTGACACAAGAGAGGTATGTGCCTCTCTGATTACATGTATTCTCTTATTGGTGGGGATACAAAGTTTTCCAAGGTGGTACAACAATTTTCCCTGCAAATAGTAATTATCCACCCGTGATCCATGAGTCATCTTTGCATAAATATCCTTAAAATCATCATCATCAACATACTGCTCAACATAACTTTCAAAAGATAAATAAGCATTTTTCAAAGCTATAGATGCAGAAATAGGAGGGCGAGAAAGCATATTTGCCACTTTGTTGTTGGAGCCCTTCTTGTATTTTATTACCAAGTGAAACTGCTAGAGGAATCCCTTCCATCTAAAATGACATGCTTGTTGAAAATTGGTATATGACTAGAGGTACTGTAAGGGCTAATGATTTGTGTGAATGATGGTGTCCTTTCCAATCAAATATTGCTTCCACTTATTCACACTTTGAACCAAGGCATACAACTCCTTGTCATATGTGGGATAGTTCACAACATCTTGGGAGAATGTCTTCGAATGGTAACATACATGTTTCCTCTATTCCATCAATATTTCCCCCATGGCGTATCCACTAGCATCTGTATCGATATCAAAAGGCTACTGGAGGTCAGGTAAGGCCAAAACTAGTGTGATATTGATCTTCTCTTCCAGTGTATCAAAGGCTTTCTACTACTTTCATCCCCATTGAAACTTTGAAAGGTTTGCTTCAAACTAGTCAATACATGTAAAAGGGATGCAATGACAAAGAAGTTGGAAATGAACCTTCTCCATTATTGTACTACACCCAAAAAGCTAAGAACCTCTGTAAAATTGATGGGTTTATGTCACTTTACAATCACACCAATTTTAGAAGGATCTATTTTTAATTGTCCACCTCTGAAAATGTGATCCAAGTAGTCTTACCAAATTCACACTTAGACATTTTGACATACAATTTTTCTTTTTTCAAAACATCAAGCACCTTTTTAACATGACTCAAATGATCTTCCCATGTCATACTGAAAACAAGAATGTCTTAAAGATATACAAGTACAAAATCATCAAGAAAAGATCTAAAAATATCATTCATCACCCTCATGAATGTGTCTAGAGAATTGCACAGTCTGAATGACATCACCAACCATTCAAACAACCCCTATTTCATCTTTAATGTAGCCTTACATACATCCTATTATGCAATCCTGGCCTAATGATAGAAACTGTGCAAGTCTAGTTTTGTGAAATAGAAAACATTTTTCAATTGATATAATAAATCATTAATGCGAGGGAGAGGGTATCGATTCTTCACTGTTATTTTGTTGAGTGCCCTGTATTCCATGCACATCCTCCATGTGCCATCCTTATTTGGAAACAACACGATAGGTGAAAAACATGGAGAAGAAGTTGGCCTTATGACTCCTTGGTTCAACAAATCCTCTACCTTCTTCTTTATCTCCTCCATCTCAATGGCTGACAACCTGTACATACCAATGTTGGGTAAAGGAGCATCCTGTTGCAAGTGAATCTCATGTTGGATCTCACGCTTTGGAGGTAACCCACTTGGTTCCTAAAAAATCAATCATAATTAGAAAAATTTTCATACAATTCCTTTTCATGAGTGGGATCACAACCTTGGAAAGCTTTTGATGTCTCTGCATCTTTTTCTCTCACAACCATAAGCATGCACCCTTTGCTGGAATTGATCAATCTCTTCATCTGACCTGCACATACAAGATTGACATTGATTTTGGTGCGATGAGCTCTAACAATGTATTCCACCTCATCTTTTGTGAGATGATACTTGTTGTCATGGTGAGAGAAAAATGCTTTCCCGTCATATAAATATGGACTCCCCAATACAATACCACAAATATCCAAGGGTACAACATTAAGATCAACCTCATCTACTAGTTTGGATGCAATCACAAATTGAGCTCTACACTACTTGGTTACATGTAATTTGGCTTTATCACATACCCAACCAAGAGGGTAGGGTTTTAGATAAGGTTTGGTTTCTAACCCTAACTTTTTAACCAAGGATTATGAAATCAATTTTTCTTATAAGCCCGGATCAAAAAATGTTTCCACTTTAGTATTTTTCATTATGACTCTGATGTGGAACAATTCAATCCTCTTTCATTCATTAACAAGAGAGTCATTTGAAGAACCAGTACTTGCATTAAATTCAAAATTTTCATTAGCATGAAGAGAAAGAGTACCTTGTATGCCCACTGTTGTGATCTGTGTCTCATCACATGAATCAGATCCAAAGTCCTGCTGTAGGTTGCCACCGTATTTTGCTTGTTCTTACCACCAAACCTTTTCGGTTTCAACTCTAGATGCAGCTTCCAATAGTATTCATCATAATGGCCTTCCTTCTTGCAATGTGTGCAAGATGGCTTTGCTCCTTCCTCCTTCTTGGGTGTAGCTTCCTTCTTGTCCTTTCCCTTGCCTTTTCCTTTGAACTTACCATTATGAGGTTTGAAAGATGATTCCTTTGGTTTCTCTTCTTCATCATTCTTTCCCCTGATTCCAAGGGTGAATGGCCTTCACACTGGTCGCATCAATAGTAGTAGGCTCAAATAACAACAAAGAATGCATGATGTAACTATGTAAAGCACTAATACTTTGTTACAGTTTCAGGTGAATGAAGTGAAATGGCCAAATTCAATGCTTGTTTTCTAAACTCTTCTATGAAGATTTGTACATTTTGACCCTTTCCTTGTCTTAAATAATACAATTCCATTAAATCCTTTTTTCAATAAACCAAAGGATAAAACTGAATTTTTAACGCAGAAACAAAATTGGAACAAGAAGAAAGGAGATTACCCAAATTTTTGTTGCCTTTCTACAACTTTCTCTCCCTCCATACAAGAGCGGTGCAAATCAACCGGATAGATGCTAATTGGATCTTGGCCTCATATTCTTCGATCTGCTAAATCCAACAATAAACCTCGATCTATCTAATCCAATTGTTTAGTTTATCTGCATTACATTCTCCATTATATGTGAGCAAATCAAACTTTACATATAACTTAAGAAAAGGCTTCTTAGATGTATTCCTATGATGTCTGTTAGAGTGATGAGAAGAAGAAGAAGAAGAATTGTCACTAGAGGATGGATAGCATAGTTCAGGAGGCTCTCCTCTCCCACCTTCATGATTTACCAATGCATGGTCATCTCATTATTTCTCAGGCTTGATTGTCTTCTCATATTCTGAAAACAACTTGTCAACTTTATTTGCCATGGTGAAGAAGATCTTGTGATAATTTTGCTCTTCCTCAATTCGAGCTTCCTCATCTTCCATGTTCCATCTTTGTGGTGCACGCCCCGCTTCAGGATCAAAGGATTTGATTTTTCCTTCTCCTCTTTGGAGCTTGTTCCTGGTTAGCATTCAGTCATGCAATTCGCATCAAGAAGACTTGCTCTTATACCAAACTTGATCTAGATATTTCAACTTCAAGGATGCATACATAATTTCATTTCAAAGAGCATGTTAATGAAGTAAATTAAAACACATGGAAAATAAGTGGAAATCATAAAGCAACCATGAGATCAAAGGACAAAACGATTTGATTACGGAGTTCACCTAGTGTGTGTTACATATCCAGGTCCTACTCAAGTGGGGAGGCATCTTGTTGATTTGGGGTAGCATCAGATGTGCTATAGCCATGAAAATTGGTGGAGAGGCTAAAGCACATGAGATCTCCAAGGCCCAAAAATGGTTTGGGTAGATTATACCCGGTTTGGGAGATATTAAAATAGTTAATATTTTTAATGGAGTTCATAAGTCTAAACTAGGAAAAGTAAAATATTAATGGGTATTAATATAAAAATGGGTTAGAAGGTTCCAAAAGACATTGATCAAGCCAAATACAATCTTATCCATTGATTAGAGATGTAGTCTTGGCCGTTTAAGGACCAACAGGAAAAGTATAAGAGGAGGCTTGAGGGTCAGTTGGAGAATACACTAGAGTGATTAGTCATTTGATTTTCTAAAGCTAGGTTTGCTAAGAAAAGTCAAATCAGTGATCAGTTGCAGCAAGGGGTAGTAAGTACTCGACAGAGAGGCAGAGATAGTGTTGATAGACCAGTGCAGAAGCATAGAGGCAGACACAAAAGCTAGAGCATGACATGCAAATGCTAGCTAAGACAACACAGAGGCCAGAGGGCCTGCATCATCCACGTAGAAGGAAACGAGAGTGACAAAAAAGGACGTAGAGGCTACGAAGTGCCTTAGAGGGCTGATGCAAAGGGTTTTGAGTTTGACACAGATGCTAGGAGGGTTGATGCAGTGCTTCAGTTGTGCTAGAGAGGGTTTCGTGGGGCAGATTTTCTGAATATTGGCTTCCGAATAGAGAGGTATTACTGTCGGTTACTTTTCTTTGTCGGGTGAGCCAGTTTAGCACCCGATTGTACTCAAGGATATACTACATAATAAATAACCCTCAGAATTTCTACATCGGTTTTCCCAAGTTGGGTTTTTCCTTGGACGAGATGTCCAAAATAACAGTGTCACTTGTGTGTTTGCTATTCTTTCAGTTGTTGGTATGTAGATGGTTGAGACTGTATTGTGTTTATTTCGATGTTTATATGTTTAAATAACTTGTTTGTAATTAAAAAGTAGGATAAATAAACCAGAAGAATACATATAAAATTTCTAACGGGTGCAACATGATGAGAGGGGGTTGCAATGCAGATGCAGTGTTGGGAGAAAGGACTAGCAGTAGCACGAACGCAGAGGGAGTTTCCGTATGGATGCAACAGTGGAAATGGTAGAGCCATGGGTAGTAGTATAGGATGTAGTAGTGTAGAGGATGTTGGGCAGGGAGGCCTAGCATCAGCACAAGTACCGATGTCGTATAATTAAAGTGATGCTCAATGTGGAGTATTACTAGAGCACAATGCTCGCTAAGAGGGAGTTTTGATTTCAAGTAGAATCGGATGTGATCTAGCCATGAAAATTGGTGGAGAGGCTAAAACACATGAGATCTCCAAGAAATGGTTTGGGAAAATTCTACTAAGTTTGGGATATATTAAATAATTAATATTTTTAATGGTGTTCCTAAGTCTAAACTTAGGAAAAATAAATATTAATGAGTATTAATATAAAACTGGGTTAGAAAGTTCCAAAATACATGGATCAAGCCAAATCTAATCTTAGTCATTGATTAGAGATGTAATCTCAGTCGTTGAAGGACCAACAGGAACAGTATAAGAGGAGGCTTGAGGGCCAGTTGGAGAATACATCAGAGTGATCAGTCATTCGATTTTCTAGAGCAAGGTTTGCTAAGAAAAGTTGAATCAATGATCAGTTGCAGCGAGGGGCAGTGAGTACTAGAAAGAGAGGAAGAGATAGTGTCGAGAGATCATTGCAGAGGCATAGAGGCAGATGCAGAAGCCAGAGCAGGCCACATAGAGGCTAGCTGAGACAGTGCAGAGGCTAGAGGGTTTGCGTCATCCACACTGAAGGCAGCAGGAGTGACGCACAAGGTCATAGAGGTTGCACAGTGCCTTAGAGGGCTGATGCAGAGGGTTTTGAGGCTGACGCAGAGGCAAAGAGAGCTGACGCAATGCTTCAGTTTTGTTGGAGAGGGTTTCGTGGGGTAGCTTTTTTGAATATCTTCTTTCGAATAGAGAGGCATTACTGCTAGTTATTTTTCTCTGTCGGGTGAGCCAGTTTGGCACCTAGTTATACTCAAGGATATATTACATTAAAAATAACCCTAAGAATTGCTGCACCATTTTCTCCAAGTTGGGTTTTTCTAGGGACGAGTTGTCCAAAAATAACGGTGTCACTTGTGTGTTTGTTATTCTTTCAACTGTTGATCTATAGATGCTTGAGACTGTATTGTGTTTATTTCAATGTTATATGTTTAAATAACTTGTTTGTAATTAACAAGTAGGAGAAATGAACAAAAATAATACATATACAATTTCTAATGGGTAATACTTAGAAATTTCAACACCTCTTTCATTAATTACAATCAAATTTACATAAATGACCCTTATACCTCCATTTTTTGTCATGGACGAAAAAGGAAAAAGCTTAGATGTAGAAATAGACATCACTAGTGGATTCATGGTGCAAAATCATGTCAAACGACTATAAACTTGACCATATTATGAGAAAGCGATCTTTGGAGCTCCAAGGAATCTTTAGATTCCCTCAAGATTCTTGCAAGAATATTCTCCCAAGATTCCTTCATAATATTTCTCGGTTTTCATGCCCACCTAATCGCGGTTCCCACCAGGGCACTCCTGATTCCACCTACAAACATGTCTGTTGCTCCTCAGTCTCACCATTCGTCCCCTCGAATGGAAAATGTTAAAGGTTTTTATATGAGTTGGGCGGTGAGCTACTAATGTACGAGCCATTGGCTCATTGGTGGAGGAGGCGCATAGCATGGGGGCAGACTGGGTTCAAAATCTGTCATGCCCTAAAGTTGGCTCGAATTTGTTTTAATATTAAACGTTGTTTTTTAAAGTTCGGTGCTTGGTTTAAAATTGGGGTCACCTGTTGGTGGGCCAACCCAGATGGGCAGGGCAGGTTCGAACCCCGTCGACTCCTCCACATGGCGTTGTTTGTATTGTTGTGCCATTATTTGTGTTCCAACAATTTCATTGCGTTATTGACCAATGGATTGGGTAGGTCCGTTGGTGGGTGGCCCACCCACCACATTTAATAATATTTTTATTCAATGTCATTGGGGGGTGGTGGCCTGCCACCCCAAATTTAATATACATTTTTTGACTTTTTAAAATAACAATGGTTAAAATTTCAGATCTAGTTTTTAAGGGTCACTCAACGAATTAAAGAGGAAAAAAATTCTCTCATTCCAGTGGTCAGATTTCATGCTTTAATAATTTTCCAAATTGTTACCTCATTAGTGACTACCACTTGGCCTAGTTTGACTAGAACTTTGATCAACTATAACTTGAGCATACGAATTCAGATTTGAGTACCATTCATACCATTGGAATCAAGACAAGGAGAACTACGATTGGGTCCTAGTTTCACTTCAATATAATGACTTTTTTTGAGCTTTTTCAAGGCCACTTCTATTTCTGGAGCCACTTGGATCAAGAAGGGGAAGTGAAACAACCAAATATAATGTCACCACTCATTTCATACCTTGATCTGAGTCAACAAAGGATGAGAAAATCAACATAAGGGACATGTTGTGATTTACTCTAAGGACGATCTTGTTCATTATTGCCATATTGGTAGGTAGATCTACACTATATGTCATATATGAAGTATGCTCTAGAATGCATAGAGCCAACAGTCTTCAAATGGAGTGAGGGAGTGTTGGTCAACATGAAAGAACATCTGACTAAAGAAAAATATGGGAGACTAAATCATTTTGGCTACTGATCAATCTTGGTCTCCTTTTCTCTAGGGAGGATTCCATTGCTACAACCTCAACATATCTCACTCGAGCCAATTGATGTGAGGGTTCCACGGATGAGGAGGTGGATAGATCTCATGTGTCTCCATGTAGGTCCATCATCCATGAGCTTCACACTGGTTTTCTTTAGATGGATCCACATGCAATTTATTATGGTAGATGACTATCCATACACAGGGGTGGATTTCCGTGGAGACCTAGAGCTTGTGCTTCCTCGGGGAGAGCAATGGGGTGTTATAGGTAAGATATCATGACCATTTTTTATTTTTAGTTTTACATTTGTTTTTTGTTTTTTGATGTTTTTGAGACTAAACTATCGATTTGTACATGCAGATATTAGACCCGTTCGACCTGTGGGTGTCTCATATCTCCAACGTGCAGGAGACCCGCAACTAACACCAGCACTGGTATAGGTTTTTGCAGCAGGATGGGAAGTAAAACAATATATCAACATAGTAGAGACCCTCACAGAGGTGGAGTGTCATATGGAGGGGCATACACATGGCATAGTTGAGACCATGATTGACCAACTTCCTATACGGTTACAACGATGTACTATTGGAGTGCTAGGGTGTATCAGTTAGCTATTACACAAGATATCTTGTGCAGTGGCGTGTTATCGTGAGAACTATGATTAGTCTACTAGGAGGCATACAACCATATTTGCATGTATATTTTTGGATATGATAAGTCGTGTGGCCATATGTGTCCCGGGCACAAATTTTGTAAAACCAAACATTTTATATATAACTATCTTTAGTGTTTCCTATGTTTCTATTATCGATTTCAATTGATGTGATGTGTATTGAAATTATTTACGTGTGTCACAGATGTCTATCTAAAACATGATTAGCCAATGCATCTGTTAATGTATTTAGATTTATAGAAATGTGTTGGTATTGAATGTAATCAAAGTGTCTTTCTAGAAGGCGAACCCTTAAGAACATGCGAAGCATAGTTGGGCTTCTAACTGAGCATAAATTAGTTAATTGAAGTTCTACAAGTTGTGAGTCAAAATTGAAGATTATAAGGCATATACCATGTGAAATAGCACCAGATAGTAGTTTGATCATTGTGCTATACTCAACGATGTTATTTGTAGAGAGACCAATACAAATGCCTTGTAAACTCACTAACTCGCCATCTAGAGTGAACATGGCCCATTCCGCAAAAGATAGGTTCCAAGTACTACGACTAACACCATCAATATAATCAACAAATGGTTCCAAGGATGTCGACATTTGTAAACCAAATGTAAATGGGATTAAAAGAAGCCGAAGGAAATTATGAAGGGACATACTACAAACACACTCAACACACCTATATACAACATGTACACAATGTACTACACAAAATAAAGCATAATATTTTTAAGGTACAACCCATTTCTAGGTTGCGCTAGTGGAACTCCATCAAAATATACTAGATCATAGGCCCCTTTTGCAAGAACACATTTGACAATGTATGGACCTAGCCGCACTGGCTCAAACTTTCATGAGCCTAATTTATTAGACTCTTGATCGTAAAGAGATGAGGCTTGACACTCTTGTCATAATGTGCCTTGATACATCTCTTATGAGTTTCATTAGCTAAAGTGACATCACTTGTGTCTCATCTAAGCGTGTTAGATGTAAAAGATGTTCCTCTTCTACAAAAGTGGTAGGAAGAAATTCTATAGCTAGTTTCAATGACGAAATCTCACATTCTATCAGAAGGATAGCTTCCAGACCATAAACCAATTGAAACGGTGTAAATCTGGTAGCATTTCTAACAGAGGTTCAGTATGCCCACAAGGCATAAAAAAGAATAAAATTATAGTCCAATTTATGGACCCCTATCATACATTGAAGCATAGTTTTAAGAACCTTATTGATAGCCTCAACTTGTCCATTTGCTAGTGGATAGTAGGGAGTGGAACTTTCATGGGAAATTCCTAGCTTGGTAGTAAGTTAGGACATCATATGATTCCATAAATGCTTTCTGTGATCCATAACTATGGATTATGGAATGCCAAACCATGCGATGACATGGTTGAAAAATAAATATTCAAATATCTCACCAGTATTGTTAAATGTAGGCATCACCTCATCCCATTTGGTAAAGTAATTAACCACTACAATGATATATCCATGCCCCTTGGCCGAGTGAGGGTTACATGTCATGAAATAGATACCCCATTTCGCAAAAGTACCTACAATGACAACATGATGCATAAGGAGCTCAACGATATTGGGTTGATAAAGGTCATTAGGATTATCCTCGATGGAATATGATAAGGAGGAACGATAGCGAAGATCGTCCCATAACACATTGTTTTGCATCATGATCCCCATAATGCTCTCATTGGTAGGGAATTCGTGAGATAAAGGATTAGAAGACATGTCACAATCTAATGAGCGATCGACCCAATTGATCAAAGAGACAAGATTGAAATGAGCCGCACAAGCTAAATAAATGGCTTCATAATCAAGATTGATGGGGTAAGAGGCATACAGTCGCCAAAACTATTGATGTTAGTTTCTTCTGGTACTACCCAAGGATCAATTGGAACAATAGAAGAGGATAACATATTGATATAGGCAATGGAAGGAGAGCTATCGAGAATTTAAGGAGGAGGAAGAGAAAAGGTTCTCATGAGAGAGGAATCATTAAGCAATCCAACCCCGAGATGATGGTATGGGTGTAGAGATTCCCCTACAGGAGGGGCACTCCTAGTAACTGGGTAATTAGAGGTGTCACACGGAATAAGTCGATCTTGCGGACAAGATAGACCTTCCTAGAATCTAAAGAAGACCTAATGACAAGAAAACCAACCAGACACTATCTTTCTCTAAATATGCTTTTATAAATAATGGCAAACAAGTGTGTTTAGGGCCTACCTTATGTCCAACGCAAGTTTGGGGATGCCTTCGCTCCTTTGATCCAAGTAAGTTCCTTTGTCGCAAACCTGCATACACAAAAAAGGAAAACGATTAAATAGCACCTGAATAACCAGTATTATAAAACATATTTAACATGAAAGTCAAGGAGTCCATGAAACAAATAACATAAGATACTTGTTGAGAAAAATGAGCTTGATTGCATTAATTCAAAAGAAGAAGAACTTTACAACCTTTTCCTTGACGCTGTACAAGCTCCTCCCAGGGTCCAACAAGAAGTCTCCTCTACTTTGACAAGATTCACTCACTCCCCAATGAAGCCAAAAAGGTATGTGATCTCTCCTCTTAAGCTCAAATAGGAAGTCTTGATTTCACCAGCATTTACCCTCAAAAATGTTCAGCTTCTAACCTCCCTAGCCACTAACCCAATGCCTCGATTTATAGTGCAATGGAGGGTAGTTACTAGGTCCTCCTTCAAAGGGATAGAATCCTCCTTCAAAGGGATAGCTCCTCCTAACAAGGGATTAGCTCCTTCTCTTTTGGGATGCATGAACCACTTTGGAGCGAACAATCCACGTCAAAATTCCTTCTAGAAACATCTAGAATTAACCCAAAGTGATTTTTTTAAGATAAAAATTGCGCCTTTTGACTTTCACAGGGGTACGCACCCTCCCCTTTACATACAGAGCGTATAAGTACGTAGGTACTCTGAACAAAGGGTGCGGGCCTGCAGGAAAAAGTGAGAGAAAGTGCGGAACCAGAGTTACATTGCTTTTTTATGTCTTTCTCTCATTTCCAAAGCTTGTTTTGAAGAGCTGAGGTCTGAGACTTGCTTAAGAGGCTGGTATAGGTAGTGATAGACCCATACTGACTGCAAATAATCAAGGTGACGATATTTTTGTGTAACACCTTAGTTCACTGAGACTGAAGGTGTTATAGCTGAAGAACATCTTGAGTCATTCTATAGCTATGCTGATAACCTAGAAATTAGTGAAGATGATGTGTGGATGAGAGTCTTTGTCCAAAGTCTAGATGGAGAGGCTATAAAACGGTTCATAGAACTGACCCCAAGATCTATAGTAGATATTGAGGCTTTAGATGATGCATTCCTAAAGCATTGGGGGGATCAGAAGGATCTCCTCTACCACCACACTGAGTTTAGGAACTTAAAAAGGGAAAATGGTGAGTTGTTGTCTGATTTCAATAAGATATTTAACCACATGTACAACAAGATACCAGCTAAAGTAAAACCCACCACTACCTCTGCTAAACTCACTTCTACCTACTGTTGAGGGAGAGGCAATGCACTACTTTGGCTGATATGTAGGATGCAACCTTGGAAGTGGAATCAAACATCATGGCTACATAGAAGCTCAAGGGAAATGTTGATAGAAGAAGATAGAGGGGAGAATCTTCATCATCTTCAAATCCCAATATAGATAAAATGACCAAAATGATAGATTCATTAGCCTCTGAAATCTCCAAATTAAAGGTTGAGCAGCACCTTGGGAAAGGAAGAGTTCCTAATACCTTTTCTCCTAGAAATCCAAATTCATATAGAAGAACTAATGAGCAGTTGTAGATTTTGCAAAGAAACAACGATGCCAATGAAGACCAAAGGGTGAAGACCCCTTTCCAGAATGTAGTCATGGAAGAAGAGCAGTTTGAAGAAGATGATGAGATCCATTGTCTAGAAGACAAATGCAATGCCTCCTTTTTTACCTCAGTTGCCTATGAAAATTCATTATTTAATGACCAAATTAACCAAGAATGGGATGGTGAAGCTGTTCTACAAACTGAAAATCAGCAAATATATAATCTGAGGTCGAAGATGAATAATGCCAAGGAAACCCCTATTCAAAGAGTTGTTGTCCCTGCAATACAACAAGCTAATAAGAAAAAGCGACCAATATTTGATCCTATCATCCTCAAAGCTCCAGCTCATGAGGTAAGAGGTCTTGACAAGTCTCCTTCTCCTTTCAATTTTCAATTAGAAATTTAGAAGCTAAGAATACATATGCCTCTGATTGAACTAGTGAAGAATAAGTCCTTTGAAAGATCCATCCTCAAGGCCCTTGAGCCTAAAGCCATCCAAGCCTCCACTAACTATGTAAATCTACAGGATGACAAGCTAGCTATTATTCTCAGCCCAATGATTGAAAATTGTGAATACAACTCCCCATCATTCTATGTCTCTCTGACTATTCATGATAAAATCCTTCACAACTACCTTTTGGACACTGGAGCCAGCCATAATCTGATGCCCAAAGCTGTCATGGATGAGTTTGGTCTTGACATTACCAAGCCTTATCATGACCTATTTTCTTTTGACTCTAGAAAAGTGAAATGTCTGGGATTAATCAAGGACCTAGCCATCACTTTGTCTCAGCTGTCCATGAAAAGCATGATGATGGATATTGTGGTAGCAGATGTACCCCACAAGTTTGGCATGTTACTTTCTAGAGGTTGGATCAAGAGATTAGGTGGATTATTACAAAATAATATGTCCTATGCTACTGTATTCTCGGAGCTGAGAGCAGGAGATTATACCGAGAAGCTCAGTTGGCTTATATCATTAGCGATGAAACGAATCCCACTAATCATCCCAACTATGCTGTTGAAACTTATTTTGGAGCATGTATTCTTCATATTGAAGAGTCCCAGTTGGCCTCCATGCTGCTTAAAAAACTAGTTTGTCAGATTGCTAAGGAATAAGGCCCATAGATTTGGGACATGTTCTTTGATTGGGATTTCTTTAAGGAAGTCGTAGGGGGAGGTGTATTCCTTCTATCCCCCACATAGGAATACGTTCATTTATCTTTGATATTAACCTTTCAGGTCACAAATAACATAGCAGAGTATGAAGCTTTGATTTTGGGCTTAAGCGTTGCTAAAGAAATCGACATCAAAGGCCTGAAAGTGTTTGGAGATGTAGACCTCATCATTCAACAGGTCAATAAAACTTTCCAAGCAAAGAATCCAAGGTTGAAAGCATATAGAGATGAGGTATGGAGGCTCAAGGATTCTTTTAATAATTTCAACATTTCTTACATTCTGAGAATGAAGAACCAGCTTTCTGACTCCCTTGCTGTGTTTGCTAGCATGTTTATTCCTCTTTTGCCTCCTAAATTGACATATGAAATTCAGGTAAAATATAGACAGTCTCTGCCTGACAATGTCAAATACTGGAAATTTTTTGAAGATGATAATGAAATTAACAAGTTTTTTCAAGTCGTTAAGGAATTTTCTGAAACGCACATTGACCAGGAAAATGAAACCATGGAAGAATGCAGCCAGTCCAAGCTAAAAAATGAGATCAGCCGAGGAAACATTGTCCAACTATCTAGTAACCATATACCAAAGGGACTAGTGCCTCTAGAGAAGTTGTTCAATCATAACGATGTGCCTTATAGGCCTGCCAAAACAGAAAATGATCCTGTCATTCGTAAACACAATATAGGGAGCCCATCCCATCCGAAATACATAAATCTGTCCACTCATTTACCCCCTGCCCATAATTTTGAGTATTTCACCCTCATGAAGCAATTCACTGACATTTTTGCTTGGGAATACAGTGATCTTAAAACCTATGACACAAACATCATTCAGCATAAGATTCCACTGGAAAAGAACACCATCCCTTTTAAGCAGAAATTAAGACCTATCAGCCCTCTCTTATTGCCTCTGATTGGGAAAGAAATCAAGAAGTTGTTGGATTTGAAAATCATAGTACCCCTAAGGTATTCAAAGTGGATAGATAACCTTGTGGTAGTAAGAAAGAAAAATGGAGAAATTAGGCTTTGTTTTGACTTCAGAAATCTGAATAAGTTCTCTAAAAATGATAACTACCCCCCACCTAAGATGGAACACTTGCTCCAATAGTTTCAAGGGCCAGAGTCATGTCTTTCTTAGATGGATTTTCAGGTTACAATCAGGTTGTTGTACATCCCAAAGATCAGGAAAATACTACCTTCACTACTCCTTGGGGCACTTTCATGTACTCCAAGATGCCTTTCGGACTGATGAATGCTGGGGCTACTTTTTAGAGGGCCATGGACATAGCCTTTGTGGGAGAGCAGGGCAAGTTTGTCCTTATTTATCTTGATGACATAACAGTCTTCTCCAGCAATCACAAATACCATTTGCAATATTTGAAGAAGGTATTCCTAAAGTGTAGATAGTTTGGAATTTCGGTGAACCCAAAGAAGTCACAGTTTGCTCTAGAAGAAGGAAAACTTCTAGGACATATTGTTTCTGCTGAAGTTGTGAATATTGATTCAGCATGGGTTCAAGCAATTCAGAAATTGTCCATCCGAAGGTTAAAATGGGACATTCAATCCTTCTTAGGTAAGATTAACTTTGTAAGGAGGTTCATTCCAAACTTTGCAGAGCTAGTAAAGCACATCACTTCCATGCTGAAGAAAGGATTAGAAATAAAATGGACAGATGCTTCAAGAAGTTCTTTTGAAGCCATCAAGCAAGGTATCATGGAATCTCCCACTCCTATCAGCCTAGATTACACTAAGGAGTTTTGTATCTTCTCTTTTTCCTCGTATGATACACTTGTAGCAGTTCTGTTGCAGAAAAATGATGAAGGCATAGAGCACCCTGTGGCCTTTTTTAATCAAAACCCTAAGGGATGTTGAAATAAGGTATGACCTTATTGAAAAACAAGCTTATGCTCTCATAAAATCTTTAAAGGCATTCAAAATTTATATTCTGCATTCCAAAGTGGTTGCATATGTACCTTGAGCCTCAGTAAAAGATGTCTTAACTCAGCCAAATATTAATGGAAAGAGAGCTAAATGGATTCCAAAATTCATAGAGTTTAACATACAGGTGAAGCCCACTAAGCTTGTCAAGGGCCACAGCTTGGCTAAACTTATGGCTGAAGAAAATTGCAGCTTTTTAGACATAAATTGCATGGGTCTAGATTCAGATGATGAGTAGACAGAGGGAGCAGCAGAAGAGAAAAAGTAGAATCAATCTCTAGCTGAAAATATAGCCACCTGTGAATGGTATTCCAACATAGTTCAATTTTTGTAGAAGCTAGAATTCCCTCCAGGGCTTAGCTCAAGTGAAGCTCGAGCCATTAAACTCAGATCATCCAAATTCTACATTAATAGAAATCTATTTTATTGGAAAGACCCATATGGAATCCTCTTGAGATGTCTAGATAAAGAACAATCTATGGAAGTCATACACCATTTCCATTCTAGCATCTATGGAGGGAATCATTATTGGAAAACCACAACCCACAAAATCCTAAGGACTGGGTATTATTGGCCTACTCTGTTCTCTGATCTATTTTCTTCTGTGAAATCTTGTGACAAGTGTCAGAGGTTTGCAGGAAGACAACAGCTAAAATCTCTACCCTTGAAGCGAGTACGTGTCAATGGTCCCTTCGAGTAGTGGGGCTTGGACTTTATATGTGAGATCAACCCACATTCCAGTGGCCAACACAAATGGATCTTAGTAGCCATTGATTATTTCACCAAGTGGATTGAGGCTATACCCACTAAGAATGCCAATCATAAAGTTGTCATAAATTTCTTGAATGGGAATATTTTCACTAGATTTGGTTGCCCAACCAAACTAGTCACTGATAATGTAGCATCTTTCATGGCAAAAGAATTGGTGGACATGACTGAATCCATGGGAATTCAAGTGGTGCATTCTACCTCATATTATCCTTAAGGCAATGGCCTAGTAGAATCATCTAACAAGATTCTGGTAAGGGTAATCAAAAAACTATTAGAGGACAACAAAAAGAGCTGGGATTCCAAGTTGAAGTTTGCACTATGGGCTAATAGAGTTACCATCAAAAAATACATAGGGAATTCTCCACTTAAGATGGTTTATGGTGTTGATGTTGTTTTCTCTATCCAGTTGATTCTCCTCGTGGATAAATTCTTACAAGAAGAACAAGCTGAAGAGAATGACATGGCAAGAAGAATGAATAACCTGGTTGAACTACAACAGATCAGAGAGCAGTTGGTCGAGAAGTCAAAAGCTCATTAGAAGAAAATCAAAGAAACCTTTGACAGGAAGGAAAAAATGGAAAATTTCCAAGTTGGTGATTGGGTTCTTAAATGGGATTCATTTAAGGAAAATAAAGGTAATCATGGTAAGTTTGACTCCTTATGGATAGGTCTATTTGTCATCGCTCAATTCAGCAGAACAATACCTTTATTCTGCACAGTCTAGAAGGAGGAGATGTTTTTGGTAGCCCAATAAATGGGCGATTCTTGAAAATTTATTTCATTTAAGGCTTTAAAGCCTTGTTATTGTAAATAGGTTTTTCCAGTTTTTATTTTTCATCACAAAATAGACTCCATGCCCAAGGAAATACTAGGAGGAAGATTTGATTTTGTTGTTACAGGAAAGGCATCGTTCTGATATTCTTGAAACCTCACAGGGAGGCTGTCATCCCCAAAAGGAGCTAGTGTTATCCTAGTTGGAAAATGGCCCAAAAATAGATCCAAATATGCTCTTTAAAATCTTGAAATTTTACCTAAGATCATCCAAAGATCGAAACAAGTGTAGGAGGAGAGCCCTTAAAAGGGATGGAAAACACTATCAGGAGGTTTAAACACTCCAAAACAGTGAAAAAGCAGAGTATTACAGGCATGAACATAGAAACACACAACTACCGTTAGATTTAGCCTATCAACGGCCCAAATCTAAGCGGAAAATCGCAATCAACGCTGCAGAGAGGACGACTTAATGATGGGTGCAAGACACCCCCGATCAGCAATCCCCGATGATTGAATCGACGGGTTACAATTGGTGGTGGCAGGCCGGCAGAATAAGCAAGGACTGGGTGGATATACGATTGCAATTAGCGATGCAATGTGGACCATTGATCAAGTGATGCAGATTGATAGCCCACATCACATTGCAAGAGTCATTATCGGAGAAATAAAAAGGAGCGCCAGCAACGGGCTTGGGGCATGAGCGATATGCGATTGCGATCAGATTGTATTTCCGTATCACAGCAAAAAAACACCAAGGGGTGGGGTCTAAGCACAGGTATATGTGCGGCTCGATAACCGGACCCGACATTTATATACAAGATATTTCATAATATTTTAGGTCCGCAGGTAAGCCATTTTCAATACATTTTCCTGTATTTTCTTTGTATAATGAAATACAAAGGGAAGCTTGGTAGCGCCGATTACGATGAATCCTGAACCTAAAAGGGTTTGGGAATGAAATCTATAAAATTTAAAGTCCGGAGGAAGCCATATTTTAGTGTATTTCTTGTGTTTTTAAGTATTTCATAATACAAAGGGAAACACAGGGCCAGGCCACTTGCGATAGGTGACAACGACCCAAAGGGTGGACCCGATAGATATATATGTCATGTTTAAGGACTTTTGCAGTCAAAAAGGAACACATATTGGTGGGATTTTACAGTATTGCAGTATTTTCTATGTAAAACAGAAAAAGTTCATCATTAAACATTTTAAAGGGAAAATAGAGGCCCGAATAGCCATTTCAAGATAGAGACAGAAGGCTGGAAAGGGAATAAAAAGGGCCACAGTGCAGCACAGCCACAACAACAAATGATCATGGAGCATAAACAGCCCAGCGCAACTCATCATAATAAACATCATGGAGTATCTCCAGCACGAGAGATCTCTCGTCCAGAACTGCAAAATACCAGAATGAGGTTAGTTTGTTGTCAAAAGAAGGAACCCCCGAGCCATGCTTACCTAGTCAAGGCATCAAAGTTGTTGAAGAGACAGGCATCCTCATTCCATTCAATCAAGCACAAAGATCAACTCGATTTGGTGATCGATCTTCCTCTCTCGGAGCATAAAATGTTTTACTGCTTTATTCACCGGAGATCATAGGTTCAGAGAAATGGAATGATGGCGGTACTGCTATTCAAGTTCCATCTAGATCCCCCATGGATAGATTAAGACCTCTCAAGCCTCAGAAGGTTCAAGAGCATTGTGAAGAGCTATTAATAACTGAAAGAAAAATGTAATAAGGGTTCAACTTCTAGAGATTGTTGCTACCCTGTTCCTTCAAGATTCACATCTTCATTCTAGCAATATAAGCTTCTTTTGTTGTTATATGTCCAATATCCATTTTCTCTACTGTTCTATGCTTGCACTTGAATAGGTTATTCATGTTTTCTAATGTGTCTAATGCTAGATAATTGTCATCTTATCTCTGCATTGATAAATTATATTTGCAAGTTTCATTTACTTCCTGTAGCTAGCATGTGTTTATGTATGCATTTGCTAGTACAATCAGTATTATCCATCTATCCATTGAATATATAAACTATTGAGCATTAGTGGTCTAAAGCCTTGTATTGTTGAGGGTGTTCATGCATGTCTTGAGTGAGAATAGAGCTGAAATGGTTATCTGACTTGATCTAAAACATCATCCATTCCAATAGTTTAGAGAACAATATTGAAGATTATATGTTATCAGGCATCTCCGAGCTACAACCTAGGATATTTTCCTGGAGTGATAACAAGACCAATGCAATGAACTCTACCAAAGTCAAAGGATTACAAATCATGATATTTCTAGGTGATATCCAGGCCCAACTTTTCCATAATGGCTTTAGGCATCAAATTGTGGGAAGCTCCAGAATCTAACATAACATTATGGAGAATATACTCATGCAATCTAAGACTTAGATAAAACGGAGAGACTTCGCTATCTTCAGGCTCACCTTCTATGGATGGACCAAAAATGAGTTTAGGATGATCATCCTTGACATTCATCACGTTTGACAAAGGATCTATTTGCAATATTCTAAATACATGGTGTTTATAATTGTTATTCTTAACAAGCTCAGTCAAAGGAATGGACACTTTTAATTTAGCAATTTCACTTTCTAAATTAAAGGATGAAACTTTTTCTACTTCTTTGACATTAATTTCCTTCTTATCTACTTGCTCTTTCATGCATTTTCTTTTTGTTGATTGTTCTTCTTGTTTACAGTGATACTTGTTGATGGTACCTTGCTGGGATTCAGATCAGCAAGCTCTTTCCCTTTCTTTTGAGTGTTTGAGGAATCATTCTTGGATTGCACATATTTTCTTTTATAAATGGGATTGATCGGTACATCTCTACTCCTTAAAGAGTATTGCCTCTGCTGTGTAGTCAAAGCATTCATATTACCATGTTGGTAATCATTAGATTTAGCCTCCAAAACCCCATCATTTGCTAAGATTTAATCTTCATCACTTTGAATGTCTGGAACTTCTTCATATTCTTCATCTTCAGTCAAAAATATAGGCATACCATCAACAGTGAAAAAGTGATTTGTTTCAATTACCAGATCTTCCTCATCTTCTTCTTCCATTCCTTGAACATAATTCTGCTGTAAGGGAGTTCTAATTTACTGTTGTTGCACTGGTTGCTCTGGTGCCTTTTTTTCTCTCTGCTTGATTCAAAATTGGGGTTGTTGTTGTCCTCTGAAATTTGGATTCTAGATTGGTGGTTCAGGTCTATTTTTGATGGTTAACCAGTCAGCCATCCTCTCCACAATTCGAATCAATGTATCCATCTCTACATTTGAAGTAGATGCTTCTTCTTTCATGGTCAGTCTTTTCTCAAATCTCATTCTTGCTCTTTTGGCCAACAATTTTGCTTCTATACTCACAACATTCTTTTGCATGTCTTCTAGTGTGGTAGGATCATGTTCCCACAAATGATATGCCATATCAGCATCGAAACTTTCTAGAAACTTGAGCAAAACCAATCCTTCCGATAGTTTAATGTTGGTAGGAATAGCATTGTATACTGCATTAAACCTCACACAATAGTCTTGCACACTCTTGCTGACATTTATTTTGATTTTCTCATACTCGGACAAAATCTGAAGTGGATTCTTCTTCACCTCCCATCGATCCAGGAACTGCCTATGGAGGATTGGTAAAATGGTGATAGAAGCTACTAGTAAAGCTCTGAACCATTTTCAAACTTCACCTCGAAAGCTTTGTATAAACAATCTCATTGTCACATCTTCAATCTCTACTTCATGGAGGTCAAAGAAATCATTCATTTTATCAACATGTTGCTGAGTTGTAATGGTTTTAGTGGCATCAAAGAAAGGTATTTTGGTTTGATAATCAACGGGCATGTCACCAAGATTTTGAGGTAAAACAAGGGGTGCATACTGGGCAACCATAACTTGAGGTGGATTTAAAGTAAGGATTGGGCTACTAGGAGTTGATGCAGTAATTGATGGAGAATTGGGAGTAATAGGTGATTGATGGGGAATGGTAGGTTGATAGGGAAGTGAAGGTATAAACGTAGGTGGGGAATGAACTTCAGAGGTTGAAGGGAATAATGATGAACTAAGGGTAGTGGAAACTAGTTCAGAAAGCTTAGGGATGTTAGCAGTAGTAAGGGATGATTGAGGGGAATTTAGAATATACACATCAATTGAACGATTTTCCTTTTGGACTTCGAGATCTACAATAAACTCCAAATCTAGAACTATGTCATCAAGTTCACTTTTAGACCTGGTTCTAAATAGGGAAAGGTCAAACGATAGATCAAAGGGAAGGTCTTCTAAAAAAAACCACTCAACAGGGTAGGAATCTACTTTTATTGAAGGTGTTGGACTGATTGAACTTTCTTGTCTTTTGAGTCTTCTCAATATCAGATTGGGGTTATCCACTACTAGGGCAGTGTTTGGATCTGGATTGGCCCTAGTGTACTTTCTCGAAGCCAATGCGCTCAAATTTTGAAGTTTTAAATATTGCTTTATAACTTTCCAATTCAGCCTAGTAAATTCTAAAACTCATCATCCATAAGCTTAAGAATTCAAATGAAAGATACTATTAAGGTTACTAGTCTTTCGATTCCCCAATATGGTCGCCACTATGTTATCACTTGGATTGAACCTCAAGCTAATGGAAGGCAATGCCAGGGTAACCACAAACCAGGCTTAGCCAAGTAGCTATCCCTACTAGGCCGAGAGAGGGCTCTCTCTGTAATGATCTCAACCAAGATAATTGTATTAGGTAAAGGATATTCAGCTATGTATAGTAGCATGAAGTTTTGATTGGATTTTGAAGGGGTTTTTCCGGAACAGGAGGAGCTGGACAGTTTAGGGCTAGGGAATTAGGTCAGAATTACAGGGTTTTCAATGGGGCAAGGTAGGCATAAGGTTTAGCACTCTAGGGATTGATGGGGTGAGATGTTTTATACTGGTCAGAAGCTAAGAAGAGCATATGAAAACCATGGATCCTTCCTAGACTACAGAAAACATGGAATGGTGAATGTTTTACCAAAGCAAAGCACTGATGTAATGAATTTTTCTTATCAAACTTGAAAGCATTCACTTAGAAGCAATGAAATGATTAACGAAGTATAAAAAACACATTAACATATGATCGCAAAAGAAGAAAATTTACTAAAACTCCATACCACATGGATCCCATAAAAATAGCTGAAATTCTTATTAATCTCCCGCTGAACTGCTACGAAATGATGTACAATCAAGGTCTGAGCATCCGACTGAGTCCAACCCTTTCCAATGAGATAAGATAATAAGATATAGGAATTGTTTCAACCTCCTCCCATCCTATGAGGTCGAATCCCTAAGATGAGGAGCTAATCTAACCAACACTGAACAAGAAACATGAATAAAGGCATATTAACAACTTGCCTCTAAAAAGTGAAAAATTGATTCATTTGAGCTCAAATTAACTTTTAATGCAATGAATATACCCTCTACTAATAACTATAAATCATATTTACATGCCAAGTCATCACTTACAAAGGTAAAACATCCTCCATGAGAGAGAATCCATGAACACAGTTAAAAAATGGAAAAATAGGCATCCTGAGCAAATTTGCCCTATGCATAGCACCACTGGCCCAGCGCGCAGTGCCACTTTCAGGTCCCTTTTGGAGGCCTTCTGTGAATCAAAACCGAGCTCATGATAGCTCATTGGAAAGGTATTCAAGTCTAATTTCCAAAACACCTATAATTTCGGCATTTAAAGTTCATTTGACTCCTCAAAACTGGATTCTCCCAAGACTGCTTCTGTGTGTCCAAAAAGTGGCAAAAAGGTCATTTTTAGGGGTTTTTTTGACCTTTTGGTGGACCATCTCTGCCCCCAAAACTTAGAAAATCCATAGGGTGCATGTAATCATGACCCTAAATCCAAAAATTTAAACCATTTGTGCATTGGGTGCCCCTAGGAAAAGCGCAGCGCCAGTGGCGCTATGCTTGTAGGCAATTTTTCTGTGTGTAAAATTTCAAATTTTGAAAATGACAAAAGTTCTTCCAAACTTGCCCAAAATTGGTGAGAAGCACCATCATCAAGTATCCTGATGAGCCAAGGAAGCTTCATCAAGAAACCTAATCCTATCATCCTCCTTTTTGCCTTTTAGAGCCCGCCTTAGCCTAGCTTTCATCATTTTTACCCTCATGTTGCAAATTTTGTTTCGGGTCCAATAATGGTAGGCCATGTGCCTAATCATCTTATTGTCCCTATTGGCCTTCTACAACAGCTTATCAAGGTTCAAATTGACTCTGTTAAGCCAAGTCTCTCTATCATCTTCAATCTC
The DNA here is from genome assembly GCA_000404065.3 of Pinus taeda. Lineage (NCBI taxonomy): Eukaryota > Viridiplantae > Streptophyta > Pinopsida > Pinales > Pinaceae > Pinus > Pinus taeda. Next base: position 128,928 of record APFE031313945.1, read on the forward strand.
CTTCTCAATAGGAGTGAAAGTGACCTATGCCTCTTTGTCACTTTGTCATTCTACCCTGAGAAGTTCTAGCTCCATGAGGACCTGCTTGTCACTTAACTACTCATTTTGTTGTTCCAAATATGTGATGACATACTTGGCCCTCTCCAAATTGTCCATCAAAGCTTGTACTTGAGCCTTCTTTTCTTGTATGATGATTCCTTTTATTGTTTCTTTGTCCTGAGCCTCTAAGTCAATTATTTCCATGCCATGATGAGTATAACATTTATTCAGTTCATCATGCTCTGTCAAGTCAAAGTCTCTTTCCTCCTCATCATCAAAAATCTCCTCTGACATATTTTCATTCCCTTTGTTCATCTGTTGCACCTGTACCTGTTGTGTTGATGAAGAAGGCAAAGCCCCTTCCACATCGTGTGGAGCAAACATTTGCCTATGGGCTAATGAAGAAGGCAAGGTCCCTTCCACATCTTGTGGAGTAAAAGCTTGCCTATCAGCTGCAAATAATCTCCTTGTGCCCCTCTGATATGTCATGTAAGTCTCGGGCACCTCAGTAGCTCTAGTCTCTTTGGCCTCCTCATCTGTTTTCACCTGAGCACTACTATAAGGTACCTCTACTTCTTGAGACACTAGTGGAGGAATTTGAGGACCCCTAAAGATGTCATGAGAAATAAATGTCTCCAAAGAGATGTTGAGGAGGATGCGATGATGAAGCATAATCATCTTGATCAGGGAATAATGATAGAGACTACTCATCTGCTGAGGGTATGGCTTCTTCTACACAAAATGGGCCATCTTCTCAATATTGTTGAACAAGAAATAAGGGAGGTTTAACATCCTTGCATGAGAAGCCTGATGTGATAGGTGTATAGCCTGAAAAATATACCCTCACAAGTGAAATATTTCATGATGCTTTTCATCATGGGGACATACTTGTCTTCAAGAAATCTGAAAGGAAAACGTCTCTTCACCTCATTTTTGTACTGGGGTTTTTGATATAAGGCTCATAATAATGTTCATCCAGATCATGGGCCTTGTACCACTTCTCCCCTACATTTGGAATCCTGGTTGCATCTGCAATGATGGAGGGTGAGACTATGAATGTTACCCCAGAAGGATTCACCTTGTTGTCCTGGAGATGGGCTACAAAAAGTCTGGTGAGCTCAGGGTGATGTTGAACTGTTTCTACCTGCTCACATAACGCATAGAAGCCAAGATATCTAAAAGAAGTGACAACCAACTGAGAGGCTTGCAATTCTCTAAGGTTTTATGGCTCTTCTTTGATAATTCTACCTCCCTTGTGTGGTTTTCTCTGATGCGTAGCTCTATCTGTTGAGGTGTCACTACCTGTTTTTTCCTCCTCCTCATAGTCTCTGTCCTCTATGTCCATGTTTGCAAGGCTTGAGGTTGTATGAAGGGAATGAGTGAGAGTGACTTAGGAGTGAGGGGATGGGAGATGACCTTATGGGCTACAAAATGAATGAGGGAGTAGGAATCATAAAAATGAGAGGGAAGGCTTGGTTTGTTTGAGATATTGCTTTTTTGGCAAGAGGGATAAAGGGATGAGTATGTTATGGAATAGGGATAAAGGGTCAAAGGGATGTAGGGATAGGGAAAGAGTTTAGAGTTGTAGTGATAGGTGATATAAGGAATAATTATGGTTTAGGGTTTAGGCATAACCAAGGGAGAATTTTAGGGTTTCACACTTGCCATGGGGAATGATGTTTAAAAGTTTGAAATGAAAACCAAAACTATAGTATGGGAGGTCAACTTACTTACATTGAAGGGAGGAAAGGGTAATATTTAAGTTTCTTGATGTTTTGAGGCCTTTCTGGCCCTTTTTCTCAATGCGCGGCGCCACCGCATAGACATGCAGCACCACCTATAGAAGCATAGTGCAGTGTAACATTACACTGTGAAAAACATCAAATGTGCAACGCTGGGCCCAGATGTGCAGCACCAAGCTCTCAACACGCAGTGCCACTCTTGCATGCCTGAAACACGTAGCGCGAGTCTGCCTACACGTAGCACCACTTCACCATTTCTCCACACGCGTAGCGCCACCCTCCAAAAGCACAGTGCCACTCCTCCTTTTCTCAAAACTCACTCAACATTTCTTCATCTCCTCACTTTTTGACTTCTTTCTTGCCAAATGAGAATGATGAACTTGAAAATGAAATGTGAGACCTTATATAGGAGTAAATTTTGATTTTTCACTTGAAAAACCCACTTTCTAATGTTTCTTGACCTTCTTCCAAACTTTGTTTTTAATGCCTTTTCTTTTTTGTTTCTTTTCAGGTGAATAATGCTCAACTTGAACTGATTTTTGTAGTGTTTCTTTGTCTTGCAGAAAGGAGAGATGCTTTGGTGCAACTAAGATCCTTTATTACATAAAGTGGCTTAAAATTACATAAGAAATACAAATTAACTCAAAATGCTCTGTTTTCACCTCAAAAACATGTTTTTTGAGGTGAAAATTACATTAGGTTAAAAGATAATGATATAGTGACTATGACCTACAAGCCATCATGCTTGACTTATTCATCATCCTCATACCCTTGCTGCCCTTTATTTACACTTTTAAATCATGATCTTGACCTTGGTGATGAAACCCTAATACCTAATGAAAACATGCCCTATAACCCAATGAAAGCATGATTGCAAATTGACCATGAAAGCATAACTGAAGACAACCTAAAGAAGGGTCAGTAAGTATACTCTATGAGGGAGAAATTAGATTTTCTGAAGAGAAGACAACCATTAGTGGATCAGTTTGACATGACCTAATGAAATGATGTAAAAATCTCAGTATAGGACCCCTAAAATGAAAATGCAAAGAGAAAATTTGATCCCTAATGGAAGTATACAGATACTGACACTAATAATTTCTGTAAATTCTCCCACTCTGCGTGGCCCCAAACATCAATGTATTCGCATAACCTTCTTTTCACACAATAGCATCTTAATCCAAGTGTTCAAAGACTTAACCTATTTACCTTGCGGTCCTTTGAGGAAGCATCACTATGCCTCGCTATAGCTGATTGAAGTATCTACCACAAACTCAGTAATGAATCCTCCTATAATTCGATCGAGCTAATGATTAATAGTGCACACAATCGTATCCTCTGGTGCTTCCAATTTGTGCACCAATTCTAGAGTCCACACAACAGGTTTGTCGAGCTTCCACCTTCCTTGGCTATCTACTAGCTTCACAATCCACTCATACAACTCAGTAGGGAAATATGCGAAGAAAATTTCGTGGATCTCTATGTATAAGTAGAAATCTAACCAGTTTTCTTTTCATAGTCACGGACTACTATTCTCTTGCACTGCGAACTCGTGAATATTCCTATCCAACCACTCTTCAATTCCTTTCTTAGTTGGATTCTAATGATATGGCATCAGACATCTCTATGCAGATCTCGGTCCTTACAATAGAACCATCTGTTAGCTTGTTGGGGCTTGACCCAAGTTCGGAGTTAATTAGCCAAACAAATCCTTGTACTACTGGCCCTTTCGGTAATAGTCCGCAAAGCGCGAACTAAGGTCTCACCCAAAGTAGTATGGGGGGTGCTGGAACTAGGTTTCCGCACCCTGGAGATTTATGAGGGGTTGATTCGATCCAACTGTTAGTCCGTTCATGAAGGTTACTTCGCACACTTCCTGTGGCCTTCATGCCCTGATATATTCACCTTCACGCAACCCTAACCAGGGGATGTGGGGCTTCTACGCTGCTAGGGCAGCAATCTGCACTATTTCCCTAATTCACACCTGAGATCTCTACCTATCTTCTTATAACAGTTAGTTATCTTTCGCGTAAATAGATGCCTTGTATTATATTTACTTATTCATGACATTCATATGAGTTCGTGTAGTAAATAAACAATAAACTTGCACTTCATACCCAATATTACATAAAACAGGAAAGATACACAGAAATATGGTAAAAATTCTCTTTATTAATGCTTCCAATGGTTACAAACTCTACCTACCCTGCGCACTCAGCTGTGGACTACTAGGCCTCTGCGCACTCAGCTGCAGAGCCTTCTCCTTCTCTATGACCCAAAGACACAATTTACACTTGACTCAACTTTTCATCAATCCCTTAGACTCATCATCCTTCGATCTCTTCTTTTTACTCTTAAAGCCTCGCTCTATTTATATAATCCCATGGTCTACGGACCATGGGTAGAGCTTTCACACTGACATTACATTACAAAACCAAGGGCAGAAAACCCTGTGACTCTATTATGACTTTGAACTCTGCACCCACAAATCGCAGAGTCTTTACAATGGACTTAATTAAAACTTGGGCTTTAAGCCCCAAAACATGCCTTGGGGAGATTCCATGCCTAACAACCACCTTAACCCCTAACCATAGTGATTTCACCTAAGCCAGTCCAGAAATCACCAAAACCAAACAATCTTGGATGCCTCATACTTTCTTCACCATTCCCAGAGGAATTTTCTTATCTCCACCCACTTGTCAAGAGTTCTAGGAGAAAACCATCTCCACCCTCAACCATTGAAAATTTTCCTAAGACCACCTCAACCAAGATTCAAAATTTCCTAATAATCCAAAGCTTAACCAAAACAGAGAACCCACAACAACATGATTCATGACTATTGAGGAAATGGGAAAGGAAAGGATATACACCACTGTCAATCCAACGAAATACCATGCCATTGAAAACAAACATGACCAATAAACTAATGCATATACCATGCATCAATTCCCAACATGCTAAAACACACATGCACACAATTACCTGCAAATCCATAGTTATTTTCTACCCTTACTTGATGTTGTCCAAAACTCCTCTTGCACTCCCTTGCTTGTTCCTTTCTTGCTTTCTTGAGTATTATCTGTGTCCAAGTGCTTATTCTCTCTCCCTTACTCTTCTATTCTCTAAGTGAATGATATAATCTCCAAGAGTGTGTCCAAGAGTGCAAGTGAATGTTCTCTTTTCTTTTCTTTTCCTTTTCCTTCATTCTCCATTGCATGCATATTCATGTCTCTTCATCTTCCTTTTCTCTTATATTCCTCTATTTCTTGTATGAAATTGCCATTTATTGCCTTTTTCCTTTTCCAATGCCATTGCCAATTTTTATAGCCAATAATAAACCATGTGATTCCAAACGTAATGTTTTTCCCCTCCATTCATCTTGGGGTACATGTCCCATGAGCTTAGTTTTATTTTATTTACATGGAAACTTAACTCAAGGTTGTTACATATTTCAATCATTCAACATCATCTATGGTAAATGGAATGAGTATATAAGCACAAGAAATAACCTTGAGGCACTATCTACCAAATGGAAATGTCTTGGATGAAAACCTATAGGTTTACTCATTTAATATATATTTAATTAGTTCTAGATCAACCATTATATATGTCTCAAATCAATGTTGCTAGGTTTTCATTGATGGAGTAAACACCTTTGGAAACATGAAAACAAACATATTTCTGAGTAATCATATTTCCACCTACATCAACACTTGCTCAAATATTTATGTTCTACTCAAAATTTGACTTTCAGACATGTGTTGGAATTATAGAGAAGTGTCTAATGCTGTCTCATAATAATAGTCGATCTGAAAACTCTTCTATTTCTCCCTCATTGTAAGTGCACTAATTCATTCTTTATAGATCCTAAATAAATCTCACAATGTTTATTATGCATTCTTCCAATAACAAAAAATTGGTTAGCCCTAATTTATGCGGAGATAGGTCAGTCCTCCCTTTATGATTTAGAGTATAAAATATGGATTTGTAGATTCTATTTTTCTTATGGTGTATCCTGAGTAGGATTACAAGATCTTAAAGCATTGAATACAATTTTCCCTTATAATTAGTTAATCCATTTTTTTTGTTGATCTTCACAAAATTGACGCCATACCCATTTGGGCATGTCAAAGTTACTTTCCTCATTGTGTATAAACAAATGGAAAACAAAATCATGTTAGCAACACCTCAATAAGAATTGACTAGGTTTATTTCAAGCTCAACAACAATCCAAGTGCCCTCTCCATTTAATCATTGAAGATCTAGGAATGTTACAACCACTTCTCATTGATAGAAACATATTTGTGATGCAAGCATGTGTGATTCTTCCTTACAAACCCTAACATATGGAGGTTCAAAACTAGAAAAATTACACTAAAGCATGATTCGTAAGTCCCCTAGAAAGTCTCTCTCAACATAACACTCTTGCTGGTATAGGAAAATATCTTCAAAACCAACATACAATTTCCATAGTACCCTAGAGTTAGAGTGATTGACCACTGACTTAGATGCCTTCATATACATCGTTATGGTATCCCTTATTCACCTGAAAGTGGTGTGTTACCTTGAGTAATGAAGGAGAAGAAACTTCCAATATAAGTATAGATATGTAACGCTTCTCCTTCATCTCCCTACAAGTTACCATTGAGTAACCCCTTTATGTAGGTACACATGGAGACCTAAGGGTCCAAAGTTTCTGCATCTCAAAGAAATTTTCCCCGTCATTGTAGCTCCTAGTTTATGTACTATAATAATATTTATAATTAATTGTCATTGAGATTCTTTTGATGCAACATTCTTTAATGAGTACACAATATTAGCATTAGCCTTGATTTTCTTCAACCACAAAAAAGAAAATACAAACTCGTCAATGTCAATGTACATCAACCATTGCTATTTGTACTTAGGCATGAAAGCACAATGTTAGAATCCATATTCATGTGTCTTCTCCCATAGCCATGGATGCGTGCTTACCTTGTAATTTTCTAAAAATAACCCTTCAATATTTTTTGCAAATTGTCTCCATTCTTGTTAACATAGAAAAAGAAGTGTTCAACACCTAGTTGAGAATGGTATATAACCCATTCTCTTATGTATTTTGCAATGTTGAACACCATGGTGAAGGCACATAGTGGTTTCATTTTATATGCATTATGTTCACTAACAATTTTGCTTGAATGATGAGATGGTGGGATTTCATAATAAACAACTAATGGAATTGTTTTCATATGGATTCAAAGTGTGCTTTTGGAGGCAATGAAGTGGTAATGACACTACTATAGATAGGGGGGGTTTCAAGACATCTGTTTAAGATGAAATTCTCATTTCATCTTAAAATTCTCATTTTGTATTAGATTAAAAATGCTCACGGCTACCTTGATGCACAAAGAGGCCTTCTCTTAAAACATATAAATAAATTCTTTAGCGCATACTCGCTTGTTGCTTCATTAATGTTTCCTTCATGTATGTGACTTTCCCACCATCCATCATGCATTCCGATCACATTAGTGAGTCTATCCATCCATGGAAGTTTATCCTTCCTTTCCTTGCATTTCTCTCTAATATACAATAGATAAATTGCACTTGGTTGTCTTGATTCAAAGCTACACAAGGGTTATTAATGTCTGGTTTTGATTCAACTAGTGAAATACAATTTCTCAAAATGGAGCACGAGCCCCTATACTTTATGCATCATAACATTGATCTGGACCATAGAAACATATGGCTTTAAACATATACTCTACATACCCTGTCCAAAACCACACAACGGCCACATAGGTACGAACCTTTCCTTTCCACTCTATTTTGTTCCTTAATACTCAAGTTATTTGGGCCCTTTTGTTATTACTCAATTTTGTTGGCTTATCTTCTCTTTGGAACAAATTTTCTTCATTGTAATGATTTTTTAGTGACAATGATTTACCTTTGTAACTAATTACAAGAGGAAGAAGCATCCTCGTATATCAGTTCATTCATTGGATTCTTGCTCTATTTTCATTACAATGGTATGTTTTTCAATTTTATTGTTGATTTTTTTAATTGAAAAAATAATTTAAATTATCCATATTAGGTAAGGCTCCTTTAACATATGGTCGTTGTATCAGAAACTCTCTATAACATTTAGTGTAAAATTAATATAATAACAAAAATATGGATCTAGGATGGATAACTTGAATAGTTTTTTTAAAGATAATGTATATTTTAAGGTTATAGGAACAATGGCCCTCCACCAACTGAAGAAAACAAGGGGGGAGGTGGATTATAGAAAACTTTATTCAAAGTTTACCAAACAAGTTGAATTAGGAAGCCTTTGCTGGAAAAGAGGTTGTGCCATTCAAGTAAATACTTTTGAGTCAAACCTTGCTTGCCTTGTAAACTCTTTTGTAACTAAATTATCCCTAGCCCTAGTATTGCTAATGGTTTTAAAACCACACAATCTATTAACGGCTAACTCCACTATATTGGAGGCCTTCACATACATTGTTATGATGTCCCTTCTTCACATGAAAGTAGTGTATTACATTCAACAACAAAGGATAAGCATCTTCCAACAAAAGTGTAGATTTGTAATGCTTCTCCATCCTCTCCCTGCAAATGTACCCTTGAATAACCCCTCTTTGCAGGTGCACATGGAGACCTGAATTCCCTACCAATACAACTCCTAGTTTATGTATAGTAATTATATTTAAAATGAATTTTCTTAAAGATGCTTTTGATGCAATATTCTTTAATGAGTACCCAATATTGGCATTGGCCTTGATTTTCTTCAGCCATAAAGAAGAAAATACAAAATCATCAATGTGAGCGTACATCATCCATTAGAACTTGTGTTTGGCCATGAGAGCACAATGTGAGAATCCAAATTCCTCTGTCTTAGCCCATGGCCATGTATTTCTGCTTAGCTTTTAATTTTCTGATAATAACCCTTCAACATACATTTTTTGCCATATTGTCTTTAGTATTGTTACCATACATAAAGAAGTGCTGCAAACCCAAACGGGAATGGTAGATAAACCTTTCTCTTATTAATTTTGCAATGTTTACCACCTTGGCGCACACACATTGTAGTTTAATTGTTCGAGCATTATCTTCACTAATACGTTTGGTTGAATGATGAGATGGTGGGATTTTATAATAAGCAACTGATGGAATTATTTTCCTATGAATTTAAATTTTTGGAGGCAATGAGGTGATAATGAAACTACTACAGATATGAGGTTTTCAGAAATTTGTTTAAGATGAAATTATCATTTTTCATTAAATTAAAAATTCTCGCAGCTACCATGATGCATAAAATAAGCTTTTGTTAAAACATATAAATAAATTCTTCAGCCTGCTCCGGCTTGTTGCCTTGTTAATGTTTCCCTCATCTATATCATTCTCCCACCATCCATCGTGCATTCTGATCACATCAACGACTCTGTCCATCCATGGAAATTTCTCCTTTCTCGCCTTGTTTATCTCTCTAATATACAGTAGATCAGTTGTGCTTGATTGTTTTGATTCATAGTTATATAAGAGCTATTAATGCTCGGTTTTGATTCAGCGGGTGAATTACAATTTCTCAAAGCAGAGCCCCGATACTTCATGCACCATAACAACGATCTAGAAAATAGCAATATATGGCTTCCCACATACATTTTGCATACCCTGTCCAAAAGCACACAATGATGATATTACTTTTCCATTGTGTTTTGTTGCTTGATACTCAAGTTGTTATTACTATTTTTTTTTAGCTTATCTGTTCTTTGGAACAAAGTATCTTCATTGTAGTAATTTTTTAGTGAAAGTGATTTACCTTTGTAATTAATTAAGGAAGAAGCCACCCCGTCTATCAGCTCATACATTGGATGCTTGTTCAACATTCATTGCAAAAACATGTTTTTCAATTTTACTATTTATTTTTCGACTGAAAAAAACAAGTTAAATTATCTAGATCCGATAGGAATCCTTTCACATACGGCCATCGTATTAGGAACTTTCTATGAAATTTAGTGTAAACTTAATATAATATCAAAGATATGTATTTAGGATACATAACCTGAATAGTGTTTTAAATAGTATCCATTTTTAAGTTTATAGGAAAAGTGGCCCTCCACGTGCTGAAGAAAGCAAGGGGGGAGGTGGCTTATAGAAACAATCTATCCAAATGTCACCAAAGAAGTTGGGTTAGGTGCTTTCCCTTGATTCAGGAATATTGAGCTAATATATAGTTCCCACTTTATGAACACATTTCAATATAGCAATAAAATTATCAATAAATGATTATATCAAGTATGCTGGAAATTTTTAAAATCGAATAATGGGGGAGATAGTCTAAATTCTTTTACCATATATAGTATCTCTAAAAACCACGAGCATATGACTCAGAAGCCTTGGTTGGAAATAAGGTTGTTTCATTCAAGTAAATACTTTTGAGTCAAACCTCGCTTTCCTTGTAAACTCTTTAATTTGTAAGAAACTATCCCTAGGCTCAGTATTGTTATTAAGACCATGCAATATATTAGTGGCTACCTCCAAACCTATGAAGCACATTTTGAAATGAGGTATATAGAAATTATATGAAACTCATGTCCCTCTTGCATGGTCTAAAATTGACTTAGCAATGGTGGTAGATTACCTTGAAAAAATGGGTAGTGTTGTTTTTGGTACATAGTTTCCCACTTTTATTTGTGATTTCTTCTATAACAAGCTTATGAATAGTAAAATTGAAATGGCTAAATTTCATTTTATTGGGCTACTATCATTTTTGTTCACCTATGAACAATACACAACATTTCATTTGATTCTAGTGTGCTTGTAAAATTTCCTGAACTCAATCAAGAATTATATTTCTTAGCTATTATTAAGTAGAGAAAAGTAGTATTCATGAGGTATTAAACAATCATTCTAGTTCTAATGAAAATATATTCCTTAGAGGCCTTTTTTGCACCACCAATCTATGTAATTTATTTTCCAATATTCTTTGTACATACTACCACCAAGTTTTCATACTTTTGAAATATTTTCACTTGTCATTTGTCTCATTTTGTTGACTAATCCTTTTCCATATGGTAGAGCATCTTAATTTTTCCTATAAAAAAAATGTGTCTACTTGTTAACACTACAACTGGCATATTCCTTCAGAATGCTTCTATAACTATTAACAACTTCAATAGATATACATGTTCTTATTCACTTGCATCCTAAATCACAACCATGAGGAAATTCTAAATCTTCCATTGAACCATATGGAATATTCTTCTCATCTTCAAGGATATTTTGTGGCCTTCCGAGTGATTCAACATCATCTCTAGTAAAGGGAATGAGTATATATGCACAAGAAATAAACTTGAGGCACTACCTCTCAACTGGAAATTTCTTTGGTGACAAATTATAGCTTTACTCATTTAATATATCTTTACTTAGTCGTAGATCAGCCATTATATATGCCTCTAATTAATGCTGGTAGGTTTTCATTGACGAAGTAAACGTCTTTCGAAACATGACCACAAATATTTTTCCTAGTAGTCATATTTCCACCAACATCAACACTTGTTGAGAATTCAATGGGATACTCAAAGTTTTCCATTCACACATGTTGGAAATACATATAGGTGTCTGGCATTGGCTCATAACAATAGGTGATCTGAAAACCCTTTTATTTCTCTATCAATGTAGACACATTAATCCATTCTTGATAGATCCTTAATAAGGCTCAAAAAGTTTATATATATATTTTTCCAATAAAAAAAGATTGGTCAGCCCTAATGTATGGTGAGATAGGTCGGCCTCCCCTTATGATTTATATAATAAAATATGAATTTCTATATTTTCCTTTTCTTATGGTGTATCCTTAGCATGAGCTTACAATATTTTCAAATAATTGAATACAATTTTCTCTTATAATGACTGAATCCAATGTCAATTTACTTCTCTTTAAACATTTGATGCCATACACATTTGTGCATGCTAAAGGTACTTTTTTCATTGCACCTAAACAAATGGAAACAAAATCATGTGATAAGCACCTCAATAAGAATAGACCAAGTTTATTTCGAGCTCAACAATAGCTTCAAGTGCCCTATGCATTTGATCATTGAAGGTATGGGAATGTTACGACCACTTCTCATTGATAGCAATAGATTTGTGATGTAAGCATGTGTGATTTTTCCTTAAAACCCCTGACATATGGAGCTTCGAAACTAGAAAAATTACACTCAAACATGACCATTGACTAGTAAACCCTGTAAAAGGGCTCTCTAGACATAACACTCTTATTGGTATAGGAAAATATATCCAAAATGAACAAATAATTTTCATAGTACCCCAGTGTTATAGTGATTGATCACTTCCTTGGAGGCCTTCACACACACCATTATGGTATCCCTTCTTCACCTGAAAGCACTGTATTACATTGAGAAATGAAGTAGAAGCAACTTCCAACAGAAGTATATATTTGTAACGCTTCTCCTTCCTCTCCCTACAAGTGTACCCTTAAGTAACCCCTATTTGCAGATGCACATGGAGACTTGAGGGTCTAAATTTTTTGCATCTCAAAGAAATTTCCCCTATCATTGCAACTCCTATTTTACATACTATACTTAAATTTCAAATTAATTGTCATAGAGTTGCTTTTGATGCAATATTCTTTAATGAGTACCCAATATTTTCACTCGCCTTGATTTTCTTCAGCCATGAAGAAGAAAATATGAAATCGTCAATGTACATAATCCATTGGAATTTTTGTCTGGCTGTGAGAGCATAGTGTGAGAATCCAGATTGTTGTGTTTTAGCTAATGGCCATGGATGCATGCTTACCTTGTAATTTCTAATACTAACCCTTCAAATTTTTTTGCCAGATTGTGTTTTTTATTGCTATCATAGAAAAATAAGTGTTCCACACCCAGATGATAATGGTAGATAACCCATTCTCTCATGTATTTGGAAATTTTGAACACCATATTGTAGGGAGATAGTAGTTTAATTTTTTGTGCATTATCTTCATTAATACTTTTTCTTGAATGATTAGATGGTGGGATTTCATAATAAGTGAGTGCTGGAATTGATTTCCCATGGATTCGAAGTGTGATTTTTAAGGGAGTGAGGTGATAACGAAACTACTACATATAGGGTGGTATGAATACATTTGTTTAAGACAAAACTATCATTTCATCTTAAAATTATATTTTTTTCTTAAATTAAAAATTCTCGTGGCTACCTTGATGCAAAAATAAAACTTCTCTTAAAACATATAAATAATTCTCCAACCCACTCATGCTTGTTGCTTCATTAATGTTTCCTCCATGTATCTAATTTTCCCACAATCCATCATGCATTCATATCACATCAACGAGTCTATCCATCCATGGTAATTGCTCCTTCCTCACCTTGTGTTTCTCTCTAATATAGAGTAGAGAAATTGTGTTTGACTATTTTGATTGATATGCATATAAGAGTTATTAATGCCTAGTTTTGATTCAATGGATGAATTACAATTTCTCAAAATAGAGCATGAGCCCTGATATTTTATGCAACATAACATCAATTCAGACAATAACAAGCTATGGCTTCACTCATATACTTTGCATACCCTTTCCAAAACAATGGCCACACCATATTCATATCATGATGGACCATGAGTTAACACGCTCAAAACCCTCACATGGAACCCCTTTCTCTTTATCCAGATCCCCAAATTTAAGAAAAATTAGTGTTAGTGCCAAGATGTAGATATCAATAGCATCCAACATTTCAACTTCCTGTGAAATTCCCTCCTCGTCTTAAAGAATGAAATCCAAGATCCAAATTATTTTTGTTTCCTTCTAATTTATATGGAGTTAAATTTGTGTATTCAATTTTTTGTTATCAAGCGGGTTTTAATGTTTTTACCCTTCTGAGAATCTCAATATAAGGCATCTAACTAGAAAAATGCAAAGGTTTTAGCGAAGACATCACTAGTTGAAGGAAAATATGGATGGTGACCGTGGAACAAGAAAATATTATTTAGGTGATGAACTATAATAACAGTCTCTTAGGGTTTTTATAAGATCCATGTGAAACTATCTTTATTGTCCAATAAGTATTTATGGTTTTCACACTAACTTTCTTCCGAAATTTTGAATTCAAGGGTTTTTTGGCATATTCTCTTTTCAAGGTTCAATACAAGGGTTTTTAACTGATGATGAAGACTTAGATAGACTTGGCATGGAGCTCTTCATACATACAAAACATGTTTGTCCAAGTATTTAGGTTTCTTATTTCTATTCCTTATTACTTTACGTTGATTCTGGGTATTAGGGTCGAAGTCTTCAAAATGATCCTTGATATTATATGTTATTCCCTTATGAGGGTTTCACCTTTAGTAATATAAGTGTTAGATGAAAATAAATTACCTTTGTTCATTATTTCACCTCCAATGGATATCCTTTGATTCTTTATATAAATCCAAAAAATTACATTGGACTTATGCAACTGATTCTAATGTGGGTTCAGTGGAATGACCACCTCAAAGAATGTGTGTGCCCAAAACATAAGAAAGGTTTTAGGAATCCATGGTGTGTTTTGGGTTTCACTTGATGGGGTTTGACTCTTCACTAAAATTAAGAAATTTAATGGAATTGGTAGGTATCAAGGAATATTACAAGGTCACACAATTCACAGGGAATTGGAATTTTTATGACTTCAATCAAAAGAAAAAATGGTAGAACTGATATGACTTGTATGGGGTAAAACAAGGATTGAAGAAGAGGAATTAGCATGATACAATATTTTTATTTTTCATAGATATTGTAATGGTTTTATCTAGAAGGGGGTTGTAGGAACACCCTTCCAAAAATGATGAGGTGGTGGATGTTATGGAGTCATTAGAGTATTACTTGATGGGAATGATTTGTTTTGTATTCGTTTATGATATCAAGAGTTTATGGGTACTGCAAAGGAAAACAATTCATTTAGCATATGGGTTTCTTAATTTTGGAGGAAAGGACTTTTGGGATACCAGGGATTTCAAGGGAAAGACTAATTGGGAATTTTGGTTTCATTGATGTTTTGCATAACTAATGTTGTACTGATTGATTTTTTCCAAGTATATTGGTCGGCCTATTGATTTATGGCTCGGATACTAGTGGGTTTTTCAATTATTGAGGGAATTGGTACTTATTATTATTGGATCTATAGTCTTTCTAATTGTGTGGTTTAATGTCTTATCAGGATGTACATGGAATAGGTTCTAGATTATTTTTTGTTATAGGTTCACAGTTTGGAGACACTACACTTACCAAAATATTTGTAGGAGGTCTCGTTTGGTTGACCCAAAGCAACACTATACATAGGTACTTTGAGTAGTTTGGTGAGATTTTGGAGGTTGTCCTGATTACAAACAAAAATATGGGGCACTGTAAAGGCTATGGATTTATAGGTAGCTAGTTTTCCCATTTACCATTTTCCTTCTCTTTTTATGCCTTTATTTTAGTGTTGATTTGAGCAATTAGTATTTCCAGTTACTTCCTTGTAGATTCATAATTTATACTTTCCTCGTTATATTGTTAATAGTATCATATGTATATAGTTTGTATTGTTTCCTTATCTCTTTTAGAAAAATATTCTACTTTGGCTTATTTCAGTGGTTATAAAAAATTCTTCTTTTAAAAAACCATTTAACTATATGATGTATTTTCTTGGCTTGTGGGGTTTGTTGAGGGATTAAATGACATTTCATGATCCCTAGATTTTAAGGAGAGAATGTGTATATTAAAGTCCTATTATAGATGGCAAGAGAGATAATTGCAACTTGGCTTTGCTAGGCTAACCTCGCTTGTTGGAAATAATACTAAGAGGGGGGTGAATCAGTATTATCAGATCTATAACTTTATTTCCAAAACAGATTTATATACGTTACTTCAGTGAAGTGAACTAGCATGTACACGCGACTGTACTTAAAGAAACCAGTGTATATGCAAAGAACTTTTGATTTAGATAATTTATCATGTATTGAGCTTAAACCAGTATATCAAAGATTTATTAAACAATGCAGTAAAAGCATAATAAAGCATCACACATAAGAAACACACATGAACACCAAGATATAAGGTGGAAACCCAATGTGGGTAAAAACCCCCTGCCGCTATCGTCTCTGTCTTCTTTTAATAATAAGAAAATATGTTTACAATCTTGTATTGCTGCAGACTCATACCAATACACAGTCACCCACCTGCAGAAGGCTACAACCTTCTCTCATTCTCCAGCTACTACTGGAAGGGAGCTACAATCCCCTAGCTCTTGTAGTAGCCAATATGTTTACTAGTACGTAGGTGCCAGCCTACAGAAAACTCCACTCTTCCACCAGGGACCACGTTTCATGAATTTTCAGACTGGATACTTTTGGAACACAACACTACAATTTGAAGGCTATGCTTCATTCAATTTTCATACCGAACCCATCAACAACATTGAAACGCAGAAAATCATAACTGCAATACAACCATCAAATACATTTGCATCAACCAATCACTAAAACTCAATCATCACTTTCTAAATCAACCACAACTAAATCAATCAATCACTTGACAACCCATCATCATTATAGCAAATCACAATCAATCAATCTGATCATTCATAACACTATCACCAGAATATGGTCACCAGAACCCAAAGTAGAACCCAGAACTCTACAACACCAAATAAGAACAACTGAAACATAATTTATAAGGTATATGCTACTTCCATGTGTCGAACCAGCATGTATATGCACTTTTACCAAAAGGAACCAGTGTTCAAATCTGCAAATTCAAATTTATTATGTATACACTATTTTGATATGATGAACTAGCATGTATACACTCTTTTACTAAAGCGAACCTACATACAGATCTGTAAATGCTAACTTAAAACATCACAACTATTCCAAACTTCAGTCATACCCAAATTACCACATTTACATAATAAAACATGCGTCAATATTCAGATCTAAATTGTTCAAGATAAAACCACATAATGATAATACTTTTAAGCCTTTATGATCCCGATCCATCAACCTTCATCAGCCATATAGGTGTTTCCTTAGATCAGATTAAGCAAACCATTAGAAACTCATTAACCTGCATATTTCATCCACCACTTCATAAGATATTCAAATCCTTGCACACCTAACCTAATGATCTTCTCCTCCTTATATAGTTTTAGGCTTTTCTCAATACCATGGACCAAAACTACTTAGGACCAATATCTTGGACCAAAAACCTCGAACCAATTACCTTGGGGCAAATACCTTGGACCAAAAACTTTTGGTTTTCCAAGATATACATGATTTTCCTTTTGTGAACGTGCATGTGTACACATATGCTCCTTTTGTTCAGTAAACCTACGTGTATACGCAGCTTGGACAAGGTGAACCTGTGTATACCTCTCTTTCTTCATTCTTTGGAGTCTAATCTGTAATTCTTTGTTGTTGACCTGTTGCACTGTGATCTTTCATCTGAGTGAGTTTCCATCAAGGACAACACCTATATCATAATGCCAACATTGCTCCACCCCACCTTATAGTGATAACTGGTTGGCCCTATTTCGTTTTTCATTGAATTAATTACTATTGGTTTTTTGCCTATGTTACTATGTTTTGATGGCACACATTTATACCTTTATTGTAATCATAATTGAGTTTTTGTTTGTGAGATAAAGTTGGATAGATTTGAACTAAGTCACCTAGTTTGAAGTTGTACACCATTTTGGTGAAGATAATTTTTTGGAAAAAATTATTAATGAAAATGTCCTAATACACTTGTCATTAAATTAAAAAATAAGACATAGTTTTTTATGATATATATAATGAAATAATTTCATGTTTTCAAATAAAACAAAAATACCATTTTTATTATCTTAAAATTTAATGAGAATAGATCAAAATTTAACATATATTTAGCTTAGATTTTTCTAAATTACTTATTTCCTTTAAATTCAATCATTATTGGAAAGTTAAAAAAAAAATAAATCAAAATTTGATTCAACATTATATTTGATCGAGGAAGATTAAACTCATCGATTCCAACAAATTTAATCAGCTTCCTTTTATATTCGGTTAATTTCAATTTTTTTGAAAAGAATTTGTTGAACATTGTTATGTGTTAGGTAATTTCCATACTTCTAATCTTAGCTAGTATTATTATTGTCTAGTTTCCTAGTAAAGCTTGTTTTATGCCTCCAATTAAGAATGCGGGATACGGTTTGGTATAATGAGCTACCACAAACATGAATTGATATATAAATAAACTAGACCTATTAGCTAGACATTATTTTGATGCCATCATCTTGTATTAAGTAAAAGCTTAGGTATATTATGTGCATCAAATCTTTTTATGCATAAAAAAATGAGTTGGGTACTAGTAATTAATCCCCTGGTTTGGGTTTGTCTCTCATACAAACATTTCTAGATATTATTCATGTTGAGTTCATTAATGTCTCCAAACATATTGGCATTTTATTGGGCTTGCTCTTTGTCTTTTGAATTGTGTCAGGGAATTGTTGATTCACATTATGAACCATTTTGCACTGCAAGTGAAGAAATATTAATGAAAGCAATGTCTTCAGTTTGGTCTACCCTTTATCCAAATAGTTCTAGATCATAATTTTTCGAAGAAAACAAAATATTCGGGAGGTTCTCCTTCTGTATTTTTAATTTTTTGGGGGTAGGACATGATTAATAGATTAAGGGCCACATTACAATACTAGCTAGTGGAGACTAATTGTAGTATAGAATGTTTGGAAAAATATGTGAAGGTATCATGGAAAAAAATCATCCTTAGTCTAAATTTATAGAATGTTTGGAAAAATATGTAAATGTATCTTAACAATCATTGAAAAGGTAGCATCACTAATGTAAATTTATGTTTCTAATGGAGACCTTTCCAAGAAACTGTGTAGAGCTACATCAAATTTTATCCCATCTAAGTTGCATTTGGAAAGAAAATCCTTCTTCAATAGATATGCCATTTTTGTTTGATA
This sequence comes from Pinus taeda, assembly GCA_000404065.3. NCBI lineage: Eukaryota > Viridiplantae > Streptophyta > Pinopsida > Pinales > Pinaceae > Pinus > Pinus taeda. The sequence goes on from APFE031313945.1 coordinate 147,686, forward strand.
TTAATCCACACCAAACTTTGGTTTAGCTAATACAAGTAATATGATGAGCATGAATATCCTCATCTTCAAGGGGATAAATGTGTTGTTGTATCAATTTGTGTTTAAAAAAAAAACAAAACGAAATGCTACGAAAGAAGATTGTGCACTATTAACTACACTATTACTTTGGGTCGACACATTAGGAGAATATTGAAAATTTGTTAAAACATATTATTTATGTAATAATATGAATTTTTTGGACCCTGAAAGAAATGTAGAAATACATTTTCCTATAGATAAATCTTCGTGGCTCATCGGTTCTAGTTATGTTTATTCTACAAGATTATATTTAGTGAGCTCCTAAGGTGGGTTATTCCAACACATATAGCCTTCATGATTCCTCCACCATCCAAGTAGTAGTTCACACACATTACAAGTGCACCAAACCAACCATCAAGTTGAGGACATTCTATATAAGGAAATTTTCGTTTGATTTTGGAAAAAAAAATCCTTATCTGTATGAAAAATTCCCAGAATATATTTATGCTATATGTTTCATAAAATATACCTAATATTCTACAAACCTTAAAAATAATTCTACTTAGAAAAATAAATGATGACTGGAAGATTCTTCCTAGCTAGACTTTGGAGAGGTAGAGTACTACTTTATGACATCCATATCTTTAGCAAGACATTGGTGCACAGTTTCATCTTTGAGTTAACTAAAAAACTTTGAAAAGATGTTTTCGATTGATCTCATTAGTCAATTTTATCACCGTATTCCTTAGTAGATTGCATTTTTCTTCAAGGATAATAATATTTTGTTTTTCTTCCCCAAGGGTATTCTTAAGCACTCAAATTTGAGAATTGACTTGGTTGTCTTTCTCATGAACTTTAGAGCTAATAGAGTATACATATGTCATATTGCATTTGAGTTTCTCATCATGACTTCTAAGGACTCTTATGATCTCTTATAACTCTTTGTCATTCATTTTGTCAATGCTATAATCCATATATCTATTGATTCCTACAACCTCCCATTTCAAAGATTCATTTCCACACATTGCATGCCTAGGTTATCCCTAGTATCTGACTGCTCTAGAGTGATAGTGGAATGAATTCCAACTGGAAAGAGTAGGACAAAGATGAACAGATAGGTTGGACATGAGTGCTAGTCATTATTCTTGAGGATTTGTTAAGAAAAACTTGGAACATTGAGAAACTTTGGTTGAATTAAGGCTTCTGTGATCCATAACAATTATAAGAAGAAATTTTGGCATAAATCACATTCAGAAAATCATTGTCAACGCATTTCAAACGTACTAGTGATATTATTAATAATCAAAACAAGGACATGGAATCTATTAACAATAACATTAATATTAGAAATATTAACCATAGCAGTGAGGTTATGAATTTGGACCAGAATATTCTTCTGCCTCCCTCCCGGAATAATAGAGTTGTTAACTTATCTAGTTTTTCTTTTTCCCCTTCTATTTTTAGACTTTTAGGCAAAGGTTTCAACTTTACTCTTGCCCCTAGGAAAATCTCGGTGGATGACATTATTTGCGACATGGAATACGGGATTAGAGATCTTCCGGATAATATCAAGGACACTATTAGGAAATATTGTGTTGTCATCCTTAGAAAGGCTAAGCCCCCTCAAAAGAACCTCAGGAATGAGGAAATCATTACCCTTAAATCCTTAAACCAAAACAAAGATGTCATCATTCTAAAGGCTGACAAAGGAGCGGCTGCAGTCATCCTTAACAGGGATGATTACCATAAGAAGATGTTAGATCATATTTACAATAGTGGCAGTTAAAAAAACTGCCCAAGAACCCTCTAAAGAAAATTTCTAGGACGGTGGCTCTCGCTATTAAGTCCAGTAGCTCGGTGAGTTCCCTTTGCCATAAACTCATTGAGAGCAATCCCATTAATCCTAGGATCTATGGGTTGCCTAATATTCACAAAGAAGGGACCCCTCTGAGACCTATCGTCAACACCATTGGTGGTCTGACCTACCTTCTTGCTAAGTTCCTTGCCCTTAAGTTTAAGCCCCTGGTTCGCTGTACTAAGTCCTTCATGAAAGCCTTTGCATCCTTCATTAAAGAGCTCAAGGACATTAAGCTTAACCCCAAGGAAATTCTTGTTAGCTTTGATGTGGTCTCCCTTTATACTTGCATCCCTATAAAGGAGGCCTTGGAAGTGATCTATCACCTAACAGGTCCCGATACCGCGCATCTGGTTGAGATCTATCTCACTTCCACTTTCTTCTGTTTCGAGGGTGAGTTCTTTGAACAGACCTGTGGTGTTTCCATGGGCACCCCCCTTTCCCCTATTGTTGGGAATCTTTAGCATCAGCTTGTCTCCTTCCCAAGATGTGGAAAAGGTATGTAGATGACACTAATGTCATCTGGTCCCATGGCCAAGAGGAGTTGGATCTCTTCTTCAATCACCTCAACTGTCAGTCCTCTGCCATTAATTTCACCATGGAAAAAGAGGTCAATGGTTGCCTCCCTTTCCTGGATATTCTTATATCTTAGAATAAGAATGGTTCACTCTCCCACTCAGTGTTCCAGAAGAAAATGCATATTGAGCAGTATCATCATGCTGATTCCCATCATTTCCCTGCTCAAAAGATGGGTGTTCTTAACACCCTCGCTACTCATGCCCTTAAGATTTATGATAATGAGAGCTTTGATAAGGAGAGATCCCATCTCCTTAATGTCTTTGTAGAGAATGACTATAGTAGGTGCCTAGGTCAGAAGGCTTTCCTTAAAGCCTCTAAAAATTTGTTGATTAAAAAAGAACCTAAAGAACGCCAACTAGGTGTCCATCTTCCCTATGTCTAGGGAACCACGAACATGATTGCTCAGATCCTTAAGAGGTATGATATTCCCTCAACCTTTAAGCCCCTCAACACCATTCGTAAATCCCTCCAATCGGTGAAAGATCCCGTTGACCCTAAGGACATGAAGGGTGTCTACTTGATCCCTTGTTCTTGTGGACCCCCTATATTGGGAAACGGGGTGCTCCATCCATCAGAGGATGAGCGAACATGTAGATGGCCTAAGACATGGGAGAACCAAGTCTTCAATGTTAGCAGAGCATGCAAAAAAGACCAAACATCAGGTTTGTTTAGAGGAGGCCAAGGTTATTGCCAAGGTTGCTCAATTCCATCATTGTAAATTCAGGGAAGCTATTGAAATTGAAAAAGGCCTAACAATCTCAATAGAGATGACGGCTGGAAGATCAGTAGCTGTTGGATCCCTGCCCTTTCTTCCTAGTCTTGCTTTTCTTTCCCCACATTTTTAACCTTTTCAAGCTTTCGATGTTCCCCTTGGAGCCTTGTCTTTTCCTTCATCCTAAGGTTTCTTCTTTTAGCTCTAGGTTTACTAATGGTCCTGTTCCTGACTTTCTTCTTTCTTAATATGTGTCGCTCATTCTAATTATTTTTTCCTGATAGATATTAATAAATAAAAACTTAACTAATATTCTTTAATGGTTTATTATTAAATCTATATTATTAAATAACTCCTTTTTTAAAACTATCTAGCTCTTGTTAATTAATTATTATATATAAATATATATATATTATATATATTATTTTTGTAAGATTGGTTTATTTCCTTCAAGATTATATATATATTCAATTAACTATATATTATTTATTCAATATTTTATTTTTTTTTTATTTTTATCTTTTCATATATATTATATATTATATATTATATATATATATTATTTATTTGGTAAGTTCTTTTCTTTTCTTTTTCTCTCTTTTTTTTAACTATCTTTCTAATATTTTATTTTTATTATTATTTTTTTTCAACTAACTTTTACTTAACCTCTTATTTTTCATTTTATAATAATATATTTATATCAATATTTGTATTAGTAGTTATACTCTATTCTTGTTAGTTATACGTTCTATCTAATATTTATATTTTTTATTTATCTATTAATAGTAATGCTTTTAACGATTTATTAATAACACGAATTAATAATTTACTTTATACATATAATTTATATATTTATGTAAAGGTAGGGGTCCCTTGTTATAACTACTTCTTAATTTATCACTGTTTGTTTGACCTGCTGTACATTTAGACGTTGTCTTTAGTAGAGATAGATCTGATTTTTCAACTTGTCTTAACAATAAACCACACTAGTTGGTTTGAAATGCGTCGACAATGATTTTCTGAATGTGATTTAAGCCAAAATTTCTTCTTATAATTAAAAAACTTTCTTGTAAAAGAAAATCTTGAAAAGGAATGCACCCCTAAAAACGGCCTAAAACTAGAATAAAATAAATGAATAAAACTAGTACGGAATAGAAAAAAACTTGTTCAAGAGCACAATGTGTTTCTACAAAATTCCCACGAAAGATTTGTTTCTATGTTCCTTTTATTCCCACTACGAACAAGGAAATCACGAGTCTAGAATTCAAATGCATGTGAAACCATTACACGACTAATGTGATGCAAGGGTTGGGTGTCTCATTACATAATTCACCATGTGCTTGTTTTGATGCCTAATGATGTGAGCCATGTGAATAATTAACTCACTTCTACTTGTCTTGGTATTCACCCTTAGGAAATTGGATGATAATTAATAAATCCATTAACATTGAAAAACCTTTTTTTTTAATGATGAGGCAGTGTTGGCATACTAGTTGGATTCATTATTATTCTTTTGTAATACATGATAAAATCAATTTTTTCGGAATTATTTAGCTTCTTATTGAGATCTGGTTGTGATAAATGTTGAAGAATTGTCCCTGGGATTAAAGTTCAGAATCATATAAACTATGTTTGTTTCCAAATCACCATAAACAATTAGAGATCGTATGCTTAGTTATTTTGTTATTCCCAATCGTCTCGATCGTGGGTTTCTTCTTGATTATTAGGTGAGATACAAACTCCCTAGTAAATTACCAAAGATCCTCCTACATTGGTGGCATGTTTTCATTCTTCAGGTAACATGTTTGCTAGTTATTATCTGTGTTAAGGGAACTACACACGTGTAGTGTTAGTGGGTCATTGTTTTCAAATACAATTACTTATTCAAATAAATAAATAAATACAGATAATGACGAGGTTCAAATATATTGGCATGTCATAGTATAATGTTCTATTCCATTATAAACCTCATTTCATAGTTATGATTTTGTTTGGTAAAAACTTCAACAATGTAGTATTTTTAAATATAGAGACCCATATGATTATTGGTTTCAAATATATCAAGAGTTACAACACTTTTCTAGGTACATAATGAAAATATGTTGATAGAGACTGACACTAAAGTACATGGAATCTGTTGGAACAATTTTAATTTTATATGAGTCTAGTTTACAAGTAAATCCACAATCTCTATGATTTATTTTGGAAAGATAAGTTAGGGTTTTCTACTACGATAGGTTCAAGGGAAAAATTGCAAACTTAAGATAGGTTTAGTTAATAGAGAATGGTTTATTCTCTCAAATATCAATTATATAATAATTGATATACTGAGATAACGTAGTAGAATTAAAAATAAAAAATTGTTCGATAATAAACTTCGATTACTTTATCGGTTATTGATGAGAACAATAATTTTTCTCTCTCTTTTTACTCTAATTTTTTTTCGCTTATGGTTTAATATGGCTCTTAGGTTTTGCCTAAATTTTAACAATGTAAACTATCAAATGAGAACTATACTAAGTACTTTTTGTTTTGAGGTGGCAAAAATCATCCGAATTTGAGAAAGGTTGGTTCAGAATACACCCTTTTATTTTCGAAACATATTTTTGACACTTCAAATTTTCTTATGTTTCAAGTATGAAGATTTACTTTTAAATGTTAGTGATTTTCATGTTGATTTTGAAAAGTGTTGATGCAACAATAACCCATTTTTAAGAGGGCTTAATTTTGACACTTCAAATTTTCTAATGTATTAAGTATGGATTTTTTTTTTTTTAATGATGGTGGCTTTCATGCGGATTTTGAAACGCATCAACATAATTTTTTAAGGCATATTTTTGACACTTTAAATTTTCTTATGTCCTCAGTGTGCACGATGTTTTTTAAATGTTGATTATTTAACCATTTTCAAGTTGTTTTATTCATTTCCTTATTTTACAACCTAAGATATTTGATTTTTAAGGGTTTTCCAAACATGTATTTTTTGTTTTTCT